>JAQNBH010000001.1:28419185-28573444 GCA_028752905.1 Cladorhizidae sp. MBARI D1340-BT2
TGTGTGTTTTCTTTATGCATGGCTACAGTTTTGAATAAAACCTAGCTAGGTGTACTGTCTGTTGTCTTCTGTATCATGTTCCATGTCTGCAGCATCTCCCGTTATCTCCCGTCCTTTTGTTTCTCCACTATCCGTGAGGAATCCTCAGATGATGAGCTTGACTCCACACCTGTATTTCGAGTGTATGGTCAAGGACATACTAGAAAGCATCCTAGAGGTCTGGAACTGTGACCACTATCCTTGTATGTGGCCAAGTGTCCTGTCATACCAGAAGAACAGCTTCCAGGATGTGGCAACAGATATGAGTCTCGAACATTGTTATCTACCTGCTAAATTTACCTGTGCACACAGACAATGAGTGCAGGTGTCTGAGAAGGACCCAAGCATGTAGATTACTCGGTGACCATCTCAGCCCTGCCTTTTTGTTGTTGTATATATGAATTTCTATATTATTTTTACTTGTGTGTTGTGCTATGTGCATGTGTGTGTTATGTCTATGGCATGCACACATGCACAGTGCATGTGTGTAGCACTACCCACCTGCCATTATTTGTATATTGATGCGTTATGTGCATGGCATACATCATCCACAGAGTAGTGTTTGTCTCTGTCTGTAACAACCTTGTGTCTGTTTCTACGGTGTCAATATCTGCTTGCTTGTCAAGTGTGTGAGTGTTGTGTTTGCTGGGGCTATATCCCAGTCCTATCTCCATATAGCAACACTGTCAATACTTTCTGGTTGGCTAACACGGCAGGGCTCATTTTTAGCATATTCTTATATAGTGAATTAAGTCCATTAAAGCAGGGATTCTCAACCGTTCCTCCATCATTTACCCCCTCAGCCTGATGTATTTCGACATTTACCCCCTTACTCCCACACAAAAATTGCACAGCCGTCATAAAGGCACAGAAAAGTAAGAAGATAAGAAAACACATTTATTATCTAGGTTTTGCACAATATACTTTGATAAATAAATAAATTATATAGTCCATTCGTATCACTAAAAAAAAATCAAACAAACACCAGAAGCATTATCAGTTGGAACACTGCTAATTCATTGAGTCAACCAGTTTATTTATTTGAGGAGCTGTGATGGCAATGCTACTCTCATATCATCATCAATTTTCACACGATTCCTGGCCTTTGTCTTCATTGCTACTAAAGTTGAGAACCCTGGTTCACGTATGTAATGACAAAAGGAAGAAGCACTTGAAGGCATGCTGAGTAAGAAGTGGGAATGTATCTGTGAGTTTTATCCAAAAATCAACACCAACCTTTTCAAATTCCTCTCTAAGATTAGCAGAGGATTGAAGATCAATCAGCTCATCTTTTGCTGGATCATCATCTTTCATTTCTGACAGTTCAATAGTAAAAGGTCTTATTATCCATCTCTATGTAGGAATCATGTATTTTGAAAAGTAGCCAGTGAAGTTTTCCTTCAAGATTTTCAAATGATCTGTGACGTCTTCATTTATCTCAGGTAACACAGTAAGGTCTTTCACTAATGACCTCGTCCAAGTTGGAAAATTTGCCAAGTTACTTTGATGAACTCTTCGTGCCCATAAGTCCAGCTTTGTCTGCCATGCTGTCATCTTTTCACTTGCTACCAATGGTTACTGATGTTCCCTGGAGTTGTTTGTTGACTTGGTTAAGATGGGTAAATATATCTGAGAGGTACCCTAAACAGGCGATGAACTTGGGATCAGCAAAGTTTTCACACAGCTTTGAATCCTGATCATGAAGAAAAATCTCTACCTCAGTAGTAGTACGAAGCTCAATTAAGAATAAGTCAACATGAAAGCCACCTCACCTCAGTATGAAGCAAAAGAGTTGAATGTTCAGAACTCATCTCATCACAAAAAGCTTTGAACAAAATGGTGATTCAGTGCTGCTAGGACACGAATGAACTCGACAACTTTCGAATGAAATTAACAGCCTTGACAACTTTCTGCAATCCCATCATGATGGGGTTAATGTCAACCCTGTGTCAACCCTGTGTAAATCAATCCATGATAGGGTTAATGTCAAGCTTCAGCTGTATTTGCACTTGAATAGATCATGGAGGATGAACTGAACATCATAAGATTCTCAACCAACCATGCATGTTAATCTATCAAGGATCAATGTGGATGTATATAGAGCCTCTGATTCTGAAAGTTCGTGAGCGCATAACCTAAGCCCTGACCTAACTCCTGATAAGTTATTATTGGGTTTCTGTGTGGTGTTGACAGTATTTCCAAAATGTCATTGCTTGAACTGGCTCAGGATCTACTGTGGAAAATGATTCAAGCCTATAATATTATCAATGTGCAGTTTTATTGCAGCCAATTTATTTTATGTTTTCAAGAGTGGCTTCATCAATACTCTAATGTTCACTGGAGCTGGTGACTATCTCATTGCTGGGGTTGGCAAAGAGCATAGCTACGGGAGGTGGTGGAAGGATAGATGCAGCAAGAACTGTGTGGTGGTCATACCATTGAAAACAGATTAAGAAAAGGCTACTGACTAATAGTCTTATTATTGTGATGGGGGACGGGGTTGTGGATTGGAGCATTGTTGTGAATTAAGAGCCAACTCTAATTCACACTAATGACTATATATACACACTAACTATATTTCCTTGATTAGACCACATCATTTACTGTAATTTTCATGGGGCAATATTTTTAAAATTTTCACCCCTTGGTTACTATAGTATTGTGAGCCAAATCCTTAGCAGGACTTACGAGCTACTAAAGCTGTGAAGAGGATTCCAAGGTAAAAGAAGTACAAGATACATGTATAATATTGTGTCATGACAGGCTTGCCCCCAAAAACTGAATATTACTTCAGTCATGAGTGATCGTATGAGCTACTGGAAATAATAGCTCGAGTACACAGAGGAAGATTGCTGGAGACCGGCAATGCAATGTTGATTCTTGTGATCTCTACAACCAATGGTGACCGGTCTTTAAGTATACTGATGAGGAGGATGCAGACATGCCTCCATTCAACCATGAAGCAAGACAGTATCGTGACTTACAGGATTTAACTCGACTAGCTGAAGTGGCTAATTATGCAAATATGATTATGGAACAGGTTGAGACAGCCACATAATTATAACAAGGTATTATGATCATAATATCATATATTTTCAGCTGAGAAAGGAATTGGAAGGAAGAAGATTATGGACAGGTCAGAGGGGTGGTGGTCGGAGGATGTGGAGAGGTTGTTAGGAAGAAGAAATGTAGGAGTAGGGAAGAGAGAAGACAGTGGAGGAGGAGGCTGCGTTGAGACAACTGGGATGACTACAGAGAAGCAAGAAATGGGCAAAACACTGGGAAGAGCTAAGGGAGGTGAAAAGAGGATGCCATAGTACCATAATTAGAGATGTGAGTGGGCATGAATTGGGTATGTGTGAGGAAGTAAGTAGTGGACATCGGTCTAGTAGATCGCTATGTATGTATTCTCTTGTATAGGTAGACCCCTTACCCGTTATACTTATTCATACATGTACGCATGCGCAGACATACACTATGCTCAGTTGATGCACACATTGTCAAAGACAGGTTGTGATTCATATCTAGTGTGATCTGCGACAAAGGCGTAGCTGCGCTATTATCTATGTGTGCATCAACCGAGAATAGTGTATCCTTCGACTATTGTAGCATCGTTGGCAACACTGTGGAGGATCCCTAAAGGAAACTATAATAGGTGACCCCATTTAACGCCCACCAAAATGGAAGCGGTCAGATGTCCCTTCCCTGGATGTACCTACAGCACCCCGGCAGATCTGGATCCGGCAGTAACAGCAGTCGTCCTGTCCACCCATGCTATGGGACACAGCCGGGCGACCAAGGCTAAACCTGCGCCCGTGAAGAGACCGGAGATGGCATCGGGAGGGACCACGGAGAATTGGACGTATTTTCTGACTAGGTGGAAGGCCTACGCTGGGGCAGTACAGCTCACAGAACAAGACATCGCGGTGCAACTCCTCGAGTGCTGTGATAGTAAACTCAGACGTGACATCACTCGAAATGCAGTCGGCCCGGTCAAACTGGAGGACATGAGCGAGAGGGACCTACTGGGAGCGATGAGAGCCCTAGCGGTGAAGGAGGAAAACCCCAAGGTGGCCAGGGTGGTTCTGAGCCGGATGGTTCAGGACAGGGGCGAACCAGTGAGGGCTTTCGCGGCCAGACTCCGAGGCCAGGCCGAGGTATGCTGTTTCACTAAGAAATGTACTAACTGCGAGGCCATCTCCAATCAAGGTGAGGAGAGGGTGGCGGATCAGTTATGTATTGGGTTAGCTGATGGAGAAATCCAAGAGGATCTCCTTAAACACCCAGACCAGAGCATGGGGGTGGAAGAGACCATTAGATTTGTGGAGGTGAGGGCAGCTGGTAAAAGGTCGGCAGTATCAATGACCACGCCCACCTCTACTAGCGCCATCGATGATGATGAGGGTACAGAGGCAGTGAGCAGCATGTACAGGCGCCAGCAGCGACGCCCCCCCTTACGACCGGGGCTGGGACCAGGCAAGGTCACGCCCACCCGACAACATGCTCCACCCCCCAACCACACACCCCACCGAGAACCCGGCTACCCCAACCAGAGATTGACATCAACTAGGGGACAGAGCCTGCCACCTCAACGCGCCACCAGAAACACACCCATCAAGCGAGGTGTGTGTAACTTCTGTGGCCTTCCAGGCCACGGAGAACAAGAACGAACAGCTCACAGGCGCATACATTGCCCGGCCTTCGGAACCACCTGCCCCTCCTGCGGACGGCAGAATCATACAGCCCAGATGTGCTGGCAAGGGTCCATAGAACAGGAGAGCGCCATCTACGAACAGGTAGACACAATGGTTGAGGGGACCCTCGACCACCAGCAGTGGAACCCAGACACCCGTCGCTGGACCCAGGAGAAGTCCCAACCACAGCCCCACATTGATGTCATCGTCTCTGCACGCTCGGAGGACTTCCGCCACCATGGCCATTCCCTGAGAATCGAGACGTTGGGCATCGCAGCCTGCGCTATGGCAGATACTGGCTGCCAGAGTTGCCTGGCTGGCCCTCAACTCATGACTAAGCTCCGGTTGACAGCAGATGACCTCATCCCTGTCAATCTAGTCATGCACTCTGCAAGTGGCAACAACCTGCCTATCTTGGGAGCCGCCATTCTGAGAATCAAGGCCAACATCACCGGCCTCGAATCCAGGCAGATGGTATACTTTTCAGGCATTGTAAACAAGCTCTACCTGAGCCTGGCTACCTGCGCCGACCTGCGGCTGCTCCCCAGGCACTTCCCCCACAGCACGCCTATGCTACCTCTGGGAAACAACAAGGCTGGGAAGACGGGGCGGGGAGCCCAAACCGGACCAACACAACACTCCTACCATGCGACGTACGGCATACCAGACACGCTCACCTCCGACGGCGGCCCAGAATTTACGGCACACAAGACAAGATCGTTCCTTACTAACTGGGGCGTACAGCATCGAACATCCTCGGCGTACCACCCCCACGCTAACTGCAGAGCCGAAGTAGCAGTGAAGGCCATGAAGAGGCTAATCGCAGGGAACACTGGCCCCAACGGCACCCTGTCCGACGCCTTCCACAAGGCCCTACTGATTTATCGCAACTGCCCGGACGCAGACACCAAGATGTCCCCAGCGACATGCGTCTTTGGCCGACCAACGCGTGATCTCCTCCCCGGCCTACCAGGCAGATACCTGCCCCACACAGAATGGACAGACAAGCTCGACCTCAGGGAGAGAGCTCTCTCCAAGCGAGCCGTGGCAGGTCGTGCGAGATGGGATGAGCACACCAAGGGCCTTTCCCCCCTCAAGAACGGTGACACCGTGCTCATCCAAAACCAGACAGGACGACACCCGACCAAATGGGACAAGTCGGGGACGGTAGTGGAAGTGTTACAATACCATCAGTACGGCGTACGGACCGACGGCTCCGGCCGCCTCACGACCCGCAACCGCCGGTTCCTGCGCCGGTACACCCCCCACCCAACCGAGGAACTACTACCACCACTCCCACTTGCCGACACACCATACCACAACAACACGCCGACTGTCACCCATCCGGAGCCAGAGCCGATCATTGACTACCCGCCAACCAATGCTCACACCGAGGCCCACACCGTGCCAGAGCCCACCACAGCCACCACCCCGGGACCTCCAACCAACCCCAATCCCTTGAGTATCACCCCGGCCACCCCACACACGGGACGCTCCTACGCCGCCGTCGCCCGGACTCCACCGCCGACCCAGGTCACCCGACCTGTGACCAGTCCGCCCTCCACACCTGCCTTGAACAGGCCGGCAGCACCAAGGTCCATCATTACTCCCAGGTCACCCCGTCATCCGCCTGCTCAGAGCAGCCTGACCATGAATCCACCACCACCCCGACGCAGCAAACGCGGGCCGAAGCCCATTGACCGCTACGGCCACAACTGATCTACTAACTTCAGCAGGCACCAGTGCCAACTTGGGGGGAGGTAGTGGACATCGGTCTAGTAGATCGCTATGTATGTATTCTCTTGTATAGGTAGACCCCTTACCCGTTATACTTATTCATACATGTACGCATGCGCAGACATACACTATGCTCAGTTGATGCACACATTGTCAAAGACAGGTTGTGATTCATATCTAGTGTGATCTGCGACAAAGGCGTAGCTGCGCTATTATCTAGTAAGTTGGGAAGAAGTAGTTGAAGGGAGGAAGGCACCAGGACCTGATGGAATGTTAATGAGATGTTGATGTATGGAGGTAGAAGGTTGGTGGAGGTGATGGTGCAGGTAATGAATGTGGTGATGAGGATTGAGTGCTACCCAGTGGACTGGAAGAGGAGTTTGCTACTTCTCCACAAGAATGGCGATGAGGATCAAGTAGGGAATTGGATTGCATTAGGTTGTCGTGTGGTGAAGGTGTTTGTGCGAGTGTTGGCGAGGATGTTGGGAAGATTTGCTGAGGTTAGGATTTTGACAGAAGTGCAGAGAGGGTTTAGGAGTCGGAGATTTTCGAGCCAGTGTTGGCAAAGTGAGGAAGAGGGAGAAGAAGAGCTGGCCTTCCTGGACATAAGCAGGCATATTTTTCCTGATGAAGGCTAGAGCATCTCATCGAAATGTTGAGAGAAGACAATTTCAAGTTGAATATTGAGAAAGTTATTGTAAATACTTATTTATGGACTTAAAAAATAAAATAATGTAGACACATTTTTTTGGTGGAAATGATTCTGCTCTGCAGCAAGGAGTGGTTACATTGTGTTCAAGTTGCAGATATGGAAATTTAAATTCCCAGCTATATGCACAATGTGTATTATAACAGTTGTGAATAAGATTTTTTTAACATGACACACACACATGTAGGTAGTCAAAGTTCTATGTGAAGATATTCTGTATAGTTTTTACACACGCTAATCATGTTGATGGTGAGGTATAGAACGAGTTTTTCTTGCTAGCCTGCATACTGTGACCCTTACAGGAGGAAAGGCAACTTGCCTGGAACTGTGTAGCTACAAAATTGTATCTGGTTGGCTACAAAGTCACCTGCACTTCTTCATGTCCTGTAACAACCTGATGACTGTCACATTACCTCTCCACTCCACCATCATCATGTGCTAACTCAAACCTTTATTTCAGTGGGGACCGAAACAGTATGTGAAGAACATTTATGAGGGAACAAAATCTCCTGTGATCAAACTTCCTAATATGGACTCAGAAGATGGAAATTAATAACTTCTATACCATACCAGTGTATAACACCCTAAGCAAACAGGAAATAGAAAACGTGTTTTTGAAATGGTTGTAAGTAACCTCTATACCAGTTTAGAGCATCCTAAGCAAACAGGAAATAGAAAACGTGTTTTTTAAATGGTTGTAAATAATCTCTACACCAGTATTGAGCATCCTAAGCAAACAGGAAATAGAAAATGATGTGATTTTAAAATACTGCGTGCTAACTCAACAAGGATTTTTTTTTGGGGGGGGGGGGGGGGGGAGGGGGACGAAACTGCATGTGAAGCAAACTCCTCTTGCCACTCAATATGTATGTTGACACTGCACAATTGCTTCATAGATCTCAAAGATTTATGGTATCCCATGGTATCCTACGCGACACATCAGGGGTGGCTCAGCCACTCTAAGGTTGGGTGGGCCAGGGGTGGTTCAGCCACTTTAAGGCTGGATGGGTCAAAAGGAGGATGAGGCCGCGTGCGGCGACGAAAGATTATTTTTTAAATGTGCCATTAGAAGTTCATGATTTTTGTCTATTCAACTACTGTTCTACCATGGTTTGAGTCACAATTGAGTTTATGAAATTATATATTACAAATCAAATCTACCAAATATTGCATGCCTGTGTTTATTGGCATCAATGAATTGATTACTAATATCTAAAAGGTTGATTTTGTCCAGTCTATCCTGATGCACATACAAAAGTAATAAGTTATCAAGATGAAGTTGAGTCATTGTAGATCTGAGTTAGGTTTTGAGACACCTAAGGGCACTAAATGACCTCTCACTTGTTGCATTCGTTGCTGGCAATACAAGCAACAGCTTCACTAAGACGATGACTTCCGAAAATAGATAGTTAGCGGGTTCAGATGGTCCCTTAAAGGTATGAAACTATACTTGATAGTGAAATGTCTTCACCCAACTGATTGGACAGTGTCTTAAGCTGTACCTCAAGGTTATCATAATGAATATCGTCATGATAATGGCTCCTCACAGCTTCCACTTCTTGTTCATGAGGATGTCCTTGGCATCCTTTGAGGAGTATAACTGCTCTAATCTTGAGTAGATTTGGTAACCTGGCTGGTCAAAACGGTCTTCAATGCACTGTATGCTCAAGTCCAAAGCTTCATAAAATATCCTCCTGTAGTAATCTTCAGGCTGTGATGGAAAATCACCTCCACTGTCACCAACCTCATAGCACCTTAGGAAGCTTTCTCTTTCGTGAAGAACAGGATCACCAACATCTACCTGCATTGCCTTTGTTTTGACAACCTTCCAAAAACCCTTGAAGTTATCGTCATCTGTACGCATTCCCTGTAAGGTTTGCTTGACCATTGCAGCAACTTGCTGGCCTTCTGTTGCAGACAGATTCTTGTGCTGCAGTGTACGGCTTAAATTGTCTAAATGTCTCAACAACAACTGTGCTAAAGAAATGCCAAAAAAATAATCAATTTGGGAAGAAATTCCAGTTATTCGGGCCCTAATTTCAGTATCCTTGACTGATCATAAGAAACAGCCCATAGCTCCTGAAGAACAGTGTAATTGTCAAGTACACTCTTGAGTGAGTCTCCACGCACCATCCAACGGGTAGGACAAAGTTGCTTCAATCCAGGAGTGTCTGGTTCCAATTCTTCTTTTAATTTCCTAAAGATTCCATCACGCTTCGGTGAAAATTTGATAATTCATAAGTTGTATCCATTGAATCCCTTAGCAATTTACATCTTTACATAGTGTCTCCTGCAGCCAAATTTAAGGCATGCCCATAACAATGGGTATATATAGCATGGGGCTCATCATCTCTGATTTTCTTTGCTACTCCACCCTTTGCTCCTGACAGCCATCATAGCACTGGCCTCTTACCTCTAAGTTCAAGGCTAATAATACATCCTTGATTACTGTGTAAATGGTTGTAGCACCTGTACTGTCAAGCTGATATACACAAACCTAAAAGTTCTTCATGTACACATCAAGGTTATTGTCTACCAAACGGAAAACCAAAACTAGCTGTTCTTTGTTCGATGCATCGGTTGCTTCATCAGCCTTAATAACATAAAAATCTGCTTGCTGCAAATTAGCCGCTATATCACGAAGAACACTATGTGCCATTAGTGTTATAATTTCATACTGTAAGTCTTTAGAAACATACGTATCATTTTGATGAGTAAGCCATTTTGAGATGTTAGGATTATCAATCGAAAGAAGAAGAAACAGCTGAATCAAATTTGAATTTAATTCTTTGCTGTCAGTTCCCCTTTTCCTTTTCCTCAGAGGAATACCTTGTCTAGCTAGGAACTGTATATTTTCTAAAATTGTTTTCAATATCTGACGATTTCCAGGGTCTTTTACTTGCATGACCGATGTCAAGCAGCTATCGATGCTCTTAGCTTGGGTGGTAAGATAAAAAGGATTTCACATTCCTCCCTATGATGCTCAGACTCATGGTGTTTCTTTATCTTAGATATTCATATTTCCAATTGGAAAAGCCAGCTGATATCTATATATATAAAATAAGATATGGTAGATATAAATATGCTAACTTGCTAACTATAGAATATACTTACAAAGGCACTATCTGGTCTTTTTGAAGACAAAATCTTCTTTTGAGCCACTGTACAAGCATGGCCAAAAAAATGGCATCCTTCTCCACATCACATCATAGTGAAGAAATTGGTAATCGTGAAACCACTGTGCTTGACAAGATCTCAACCTTGACCCATACGGGGAAATTATAAACTTTTTCCCTGGATGAAAAGGTTCAATGCACTCACTAACAGCCATTGATGATCAGCTCTACTTCAGTTGAAAGGTCAATAGCCTGTTGATCTTTGAACTATAGTGTAGCTACAGCTAATTGAAAATTACATTCACTGTGGTGTCTACTGATCACTTAACAGACAATCTATTGTATGGTCACTACTGTAGTGACCAAACAATAGACTGTCTGTTACATATAGCGCTATAAATTTATATATATTTTTGAGAAAAGTTGGGTGGCTCACCCGGCCCACCCTGCTAAGCCACCCTTGTGTAGCGAGTATGATATCCCCACCAGTGTCGATGGCAAGAGCTAGGAACTGCATTGAAGCAGAGTGCATAGACATATCTACTTAAAAGGAGAAAAAGGATTGTCATTTTAGATTTCAGCTAAAGGTTGTGATAATGTGAAGAATGGTGTAACTTCAGTTAACCGGCTATCCAACACTCTTCGGCCCCAATGTGTTCAGTTTGGATAACTGACTTCCCACTGTACTTGGAAGAACTGCTGATAGCATAATATTAAATATATGACATACAAATTTAAGATGTTTGGTGGCAGATGTTTATATTGTAATTGTGCATATATTTGACTTATAGCCATCACTGCTCTGCGACTCCACTGCAGATACTGATAGACATGTTTTATATCTCTGCTGTGGATCACAGGGACTGAAAACATATTCACATGTATTTGGTGTACAATAATATTAGTGATTTCAAAGCACAAAACAATTTAAAAGTATTCTGGTAAGACTGTTAACTTTGTTCTGTACCATAATTGAAACCAAGCAGGTCACGGAAAAAGGTCACCACCAAGATGGATGACACCACTGTGATTCTGTACCGGTACCACTCAAACCTAATGAGTGGACACAGCGGCATAAACAGTTGGCAAAGATATCCCAGTACTCTATATTGAGGAGGATGTGCACAAAATTTTATTTTCAACTTTTTAAAAGTCAGATTGCTTTTGGATCCTATTTAATCCACAACATATCTAAAAATGTCCCAAAGTCAATGAATACCACATTAATTAGGATACAAAAATGTCAACAGTATATTTGCATTCATTTGGTTATAGTGCAATAGCTACATGCAACCTCTACCAAAGGTACAACAAGCTTAAAACTCGGGGGCCCCTGAAGGCCATTAATTAAGGTGAAAGAAACTCTAGAACTTGTGGGCGGCAATCTTATTGGACATACCTTTTTTCAATACATACATAACAAGTTGGTCATTTTTTTAATTTCAGGACCACTTCCAACAACTGATGCATGGTTATGCAGACCTTTATGAACTAGTTTGTATCGATTAAAGGAGAAGAAAGCTGCTGGCATAGCATGCAGTATAAGAAATCTTTGTAAAAAGGTAAAGGTTTAAATATCAAAATAAACCTGTTCAGATCACACTAGAATTATATTTTAACAGGTGGGGTTCTTTTACAAGACTTTACGAAAAATAATGTTGATATTTCAATCCATGAACTGTTTTGTGTCATTGTGTGTATATAAACTAATTTTACTTCAATCAGATGAACATGGCTATCGCTTTCTTGTTCGTTTTGGGAGCATTAGACAAAGGAATTGTTCATTTGAGTATTGCAAACTAGTTATGACAAAACGATCTGTTTAAAAGTAAATATTAAATCTGAGGTGCATCATAAAATTCTAGTAGTTAACAAACATTACTCTTGCATACATTTTGTTTCAGGTAAACCTCTCCTACAAGAAAACAAGTACTTATCTGAAAATTAGCCAACAAACTATGATCTAACCTTCAGTGTGGCATGGATAAGCAGTGTACAGCAAGATCTTGTACTATTACTCTCAGCTGACATCATAATTATGCTCTAAGATTTATCTTTAAATCACCTTTTTGGTTTTTGAAGACGTTTAAACTGAAATACTTCGGTGAGGCCAACAAGAAGTATCTTTGTTGTATGGCCTTCCAAAAGTACACAGTCGATCTCTCCTCTTGCAGAAAAAAACTGATATCTATTTAGAAGACTCAAGACATTTTATGGATGTATTAAAAGATGTATGGTTCAAATGAGATGAGTCAGTTTTGATCCTCTCTTTTCACTTGTGTACCTACGGATGAGGCAGTGGATGTGGTACATAACATGTTGAAGAAAACTGCATTGCTGCCTGACAGAACTGTTGGAGATTTGTCTAGAATGCACTTACTCCAGCTTCAAGGGAGACTTCTATAAACAGAGAAAAGGAGCTGCTCCTTTCTCTGCTACGGCGGCCAATTTATACATGGAATTCTTTGAGGAGCTGGCCTTGAGGTCGGCACCAATGAAACCTCTCCCTGTGTAGATCATACATTCTGCATAGTAAAGAGAGGGAGGGAGAGAGAAAGAACTCCTACACCATCTAAACAACATCAGGCCTGCAGGGAAGTTCACCATGGAGTTGGAGAAGGATAGCTAACTTCCTTTTCTTGACTGCTTACTGCATAGGAGAGGAGAGGATGGCATGTGGGACTCCACA
Source organism: Cladorhizidae sp. MBARI D1340-BT2 (assembly GCA_028752905.1). Taxonomy (NCBI): domain Eukaryota; kingdom Metazoa; phylum Porifera; class Demospongiae; order Poecilosclerida; family Cladorhizidae; species Cladorhizidae sp. MBARI D1340-BT2. The sequence goes on from JAQNBH010000001.1 coordinate 28,432,170, forward strand.
GTTTACAAACTAAAATTCAGATAGAGACAGATACCTTCACTATGGTTTATACCACCCAGTTCATGTCAGAAGAGAGATTGTAAAGAGCCTCCATGACAGAACCAGAAGAGTGACTAAAAAATTGAATAGGGAGACCGACTATATCTTCACCGAGTATTTTCCAACAATGGCTACCCTATGCTGTTCATCCTCTTGGCTTCAAGTCAACGGGGGAAGGAAGAAAAAAGGACCAGGAAACTTAAGTGTGACTCCTCCCCCCACCCCACCCCAGTTATCATCCCTTGTGTGGCTGGCCTAAGTGAAGATATCCAACGTGTGTGCATGCATGCATGAAACATGTGTGCATGTGGGCATGCATGCATGCATATGTGTGTAAAATTTGATGTCAGAGTTGTTTTTAAAATTTGACTTGATATTGAGATCTCAGTTTGCTGGGGCAAAGATAAATTGGACATTGCCATGATCTTGTAGTGGTTTTGTCTGTGTTAATTAACCACATTCTATTCAGTCCATACCTGGAGCTCTACTGGAGCACACAACCCTCAATCTTCAGTCCACAGGTATTTCCAACACCATGCCTCTTAGGAAGTCGGAGCAAGTGTTTCATTTCCTGATAGCTCTCAGCAGCAGCACATTGGTCAATCACTCACAGCTACATCTTCAAGTTAAAGAAACCCCTAGACTTAGTTCTAGCAAAGTCTGAACCCAAGTATGTACATGCAAAATGTGCAATAAAATAAATGGCACGAGCCATTAAATATTATCTTTGAACATTTTATGATGATATTCACATCTCTGTGGTTGCTTGCTAAGCAAATATAATTCGTCATAATTCTTTCAACTCGTCCATATGTAGGTCATAATCAACTATTGACTGGGCAACAAGGATAAATGTCAAGTCATTAGTACCAAAAAGCGCGTTTTTTCAACTGCTTGTAATGACATTCACAGATATGTGATTTGTTTAAGTGACCAAAATTAATCATTTTGTTCTTCGATGAGTAAGGTTCTTCGATGAGTAAGTTGATACTCTATAAGTATTGGACCGTTTCTATGTACAGCTTTGAAAAAGTTTTTACTTCCTAAGTTTCTTTCACAACAATCAAAACATGTTATAATGTCCCTGATATATGGTTACTAGCTACTTTTCTTCATCGCTCTGCTACAAAAATCATAAAAATACTTCCATAATAAAGTTGCCAGTGAGAGGGTTAAAACTGAAATTCTACGAAGACATTTTTACCATAATCATATTGGTGCTTGGATGTATAAAGTGAAGGTTTCTCTTGTTACCTGTATATATACTGTGATCCGTACAGGAGGAAAGGCAACTGGCTACGATAGATTTAATGCTACACAAGTTGTCATATCCAGCTAAAAAAGAATATTGCTACACACCGACACTTCATGTCTTAACAGACCAGATGACTATATCATACCTCTCTGCTCAACCATCATTATGCTAACTCGAACCATTATTTCGGTGAGGATCATTTGTTTGGACTTATTTTGTTGTCAATGGTATGGGAGAAACATTTATTGGGGAATCAAATCTCCCATGACAAAGCCTCCTAATATGGACCCAGAGAATAGAAAAAGGAAAATAGTGCATACTTGCTAAAATACAAATAACCTCTATACCAGTGCAGAGCTAACTAAACTAGCGGGAAATAGGAAATGATGTGGTTTTGATGCCTAACTCCACAGGGATTTTTGGGGGACTACAAGTCACACCTGTTTAGTACAACCATTATTAGACGCCTAGCACGCTATAACTGTTTACTATCTTAATCAAAGCCACAGGTAAAATTAAAGTAATAATTAACTGCACACTGGTTGTTATTTATATATAGCTACCACTAAACTATGGTTACTTCGTATTATTATAACAAACACACATAATAAAAATCTGGTACAGAAAATGAGCGAATTAAACATGTTTATACATAATCCAATAATTACAGCAGTTAGTCAGGATGGACGACTTTTGTCTCTTTCTTCTTATCTTTTCTGCTAAAAATACTCCATAATCCATATAGCACAGCACTCATCACACCCACCACTGCCATCGCTGCTCCTGCTACAGTGCCCGCTAGGGCTGCTTCACCCTGATCTGTTACATTTTCATCCGTTAGCACCCAATTGACAAATGACTCGCAGTTATTGAAGTAAACACTGTAATTCTTTTCAGTCAACCTCGATCGGGCACGTTTTATTGCTTGTCCGCTTTCATATAAATTCACATCATCTCGATAGGATACCAGTTCTATCCGTACACCATCAAAATTGACCTCTTTTTCCTGAATCACATTATTGCCACCTAACTGTTTGCTTTCTGGTCCACATGGAGAACTGTAGTGTATGACAAGTACTGTGCACTTGTCAACCACTTCAACAACTAGCATGTGGTGGTGGTACAAACCACGATCAACTCGGATGTGATCTCCTGAAAATATAACAGTAGGTATATATTATGTAGGTATATATTATTATAAACAACATCTCAATTTAAGACAATTGGAATAGCATAGATAGCACAGATATAATTATTCATTGTAACTACATCTTCTTCGTGATTCTATACCGTTTGTAGTATTAGACTACTGGCCAGAACGTGGGAGGTGTAGTATAATAAGTTCTATCATAGAGTGATGTAAACAGCACAAGTGAGGAACAACACAGTATTGTTATTTCTTAGTAAGATTTCAGTGCATATTGTCTTGCTTTGACCTCTCACATCACATATATATACCGTTGAAACTCTTTTTTTCTGACACTGGGCGACAACATTTTGACGATTTCCCCATATTTACCATTACTGCAACAACTGTAGCATTATAGCATGGAGAGGACCATTGACAACCTGGCTTCAGAGATTTAATTTGAATATAGCGACATTCTTCACAATGGGATAGGTCAAGTGAACAGGTGTTGCTGAGCATCGACCACTCAGAAAAATACTTTGTCAATGAATAGACATTCTAAAGGGATAGACAGCACAGTATATAACTTGCTAGCTTACAGAGATTAGGATGAGCAACGAGTTAGGAGGGGGATTTCCCTCTCTTTATCATGCCTACACATTATATAAATTATAGTAACTAGCTGGATAGTAGTGCTATTGACATACCTGGCTTCAAAGAGCTAACAGAAATTGCAGTAAACTTTGAATACAACGACATTCTTCACAATGGGAGAGGTCAGGTGTTGCTGAGCAGCTATCACTCTGACTAAGAAGAGAAAAGTACTACGTTAACGAAAAGTACGCCCCCCTCAGGGCATCACAGTGGCGGATATTGCACAACAGCGCTGCGCGAACAGTGCGGAAGTCTCGCTTACGCGACCCTTTACCTTGCTGTACATTGCTGGGTGGTCGAGTAAAAAGAGTCTTCTCTGGGTAATAAACCACTGAAGAAATTCAGGCTCAACTACCCAAAGGTACAATCAAACTCGCTGAAATCACACATATCCAACTCATACTTCTGAAGAGAACAGACGGTGCATTTCAGCACTGCAGATACCTCTGAGGTGTAGAGAGTTCTCCTTTGTTGGAATGAAGCAGACATGATCATTACTAGGAAAGTACTCTCATAAGCCTTAACATGGCAACTCCAGTCACAGAAGAAGGAGGGCCTCTAGGAGGTGCCAAAAATGACACGGAAGACTTTAAAGAGATAGACCTTAGCGTTGATGAGGCAGAAAAAGAGGCAGCTAGGTGTGAAATCAAGGAACTCTACAGAAGCAGATGCAGAGCTCTCTGGAAGTGTACAGCAAGATGCTCCTATCCAGAAAGAGAGTGAAGGAATCTATCAGAGTGGTAGTTGGAAGTAGATCCTCCTCTTATAAGTTTAAACATCACAATCGTGTGGGAGAAGTTTGAGCTCTATCTGGACAGGGCCAGAGTGAAAGGAAGCATTTCCCCCAGAGACTTAAACTTATTCCGGCTTGCTGCATGTCGTGCTATTAAGAGCAGCCCAAAAGATAGTTCCCTCTTTTGCTAAAGTTGTGAAGATTTCTTCACGATGCAAAGTATTTTTGTACCATTATGAATCAAATAATTATGTGTATCATTGAAGCACAATATGGTGGTTCAATTGATCGAGGAACAAACAGGCTGCAGGGTAGTGGTCCAACACACTCGGAGAAAGTTAGCAGCTGTACATCAGATTCTTGTTACCGTTGACAAACTATGGTTGCTTGCTCTTTGTTGGATGCATTTGTGGTTTCATCCATCACAGTTATAAAGGGAGATATCTGAAGACTAGTATATAGCAAAATCTCTTGCAGCCATAACTTTTAAAGTTGAATCTCGTGTGATATATACTTGTTCAATTTTTATTTCTTCCTCCAATCACTGATTCGGAGAGTCGTCTTCCCCTATCTTGGCATTTGCAGAAGATTTCCTTCATCATTGGTGTCCACTAACCCCACCTTGCTAAATGTTGAATGGAGGAAATTGTCATTAGCAACATAGCCCCATTATGAATTTTTTCCTTTCGCAATCCCTTGAGAGAGTTGTTGGCAATGTTAGCTGTGGCAGCTGGGGTTACCAGCAGATGACTGGAATTCTGCTGACAGGTTAGTATTACCTATTATTATGCACAAATAGCAATGTTACATTAGATACAAGTTGGTCAAGCGAATCAACCAGCGCGCTTGACCACATTCGTGTTTTAGCATCTAATGAAAATCTGAAAGTGTCTATATAGCATTTTCCAATCTGGAGTCAGAACTTCAGAGAATTCAGGCATACAAGTGTTGAGGTACCAAAGTATGACTGCATGTAGCTTTTGCGCATGGTTCCTTCTTAGTAATGAGAGATCTTTCTTTTGAGCTACACATAAAGTGGTGTACAGAATGCATGGAGCTCCAAAGTCATAACCATCGTGAATAATACCTCATAAGATTAAAATATATATATAGCTATAATATACTTATATTGTTAACAAAATAATAAATAATCATTTTGTAGATTTCTCTTTCTGTTTTTTTGTCGTCAATTTTTCAATCGAAATACTTCAGGCTTCCTTATAATATATATATACACACACAGAGACACCGACAGGAGTATATACTGAGGCTCTCAAGCAAATAATAAGAGGTATTCTCAGGCCTGTATATATATGCATAATTATATAATCAGATAGTTATAGAAACTGAAATTCTACGAAGACATTTTGTAGAATATTACCAGTTGTATAAAATAAGTACACACTATAAATAATCATGTTGGTGCTGGGACATATAAACTGAAGGTTTCTCTTGCTACCTGCATGCTGTGATCCTTACATGAGGAAAGGCAACTTGCTTGCATTTAATACTACAAAATTGTGCTGTCATATCCAGCTACAAAGTGACCTGCACTTCATGTCCTGTAACAACCAGATGACTATGTCACCTCTCTGCTCCACCATCATCCTGTACTAACTCTTTTTGGTGGGGATCGTTTGTTAGGACTTGTTGAGTATGGGGAGACTATTTGTGGGGGAACCAAATCTCCCTTGACCACTGCTTCTTAATACAGACCAAGGAAATAAAATAGTGCATACTTGCTAAAATACAAATAACCTCTATACCAGTGCAGAGCAAACTAATCAAGCAGGAAATAGGAAATGATGTGGTTTTGAAATATTGTGTGGCTAACTCCACAGGGACTTTTTGTGGACTACTCTATAGCCACACAAAACTCGCTGAGCATGCTACAACTGTTTACTATCTGAATGAAAGCCACAGGTAAAATTAAGTTAACAGAATAACTGCACACTGGTTGTGGGGTGGGGAGGGGGAATCTTTTCCTGGTCCTTTATCTACCTTCCCCTGATGACTTTTTTGAACCCGAGCAGATGAATGACATTGAGTAGCCATTATTACATTATTAGGTAATACTCGGTGAAGATAGTAGGTCTCCCTATTCAGTTCTTCCTGGGTGACTCTGTCATAGAGGCTTTTTACAATCCCTCTTCTGACATGAACTGGTTGGTGTGAACCATAGTGAAGATATCTATCTGTGTGTGTCTTTTTTTCCCTCTGTAAACGGAGTCCAGCAAACCATCCTCTCCTCTTCTACAGAGTAAGCAGTCAAGGAAAGAAAGTTGGCCAATCTAATCTTTCTCCAATTCTATGTAAACTTGATTGTGCCTGATCTTCTTTAGATAGAGTTCTTTTTCTGTCCTTCTCTCCACTATATGTGACGGTCCACGGGAAAAGGAACAATTTGGGCAAAAGTTCTATTTTTAGATAAAGCAATTTTAAATTTTATGAACTTTGGACTAATTTCCCGACTTATTATAAACACATCATAAAAAATAGCGCACGGAGGTAGAGCAGGAAGTGGGCTTTATTTTGGTACCTTTTTCGCTAGAGCTATTTAGTTGTTGCGCTCTCTTTGATTCGAATTAGCTACAGCGGTGTACACTGAGATTATGGATACTGGTGTATGTGGAGAACCTTCTACATTGTGTAGAGCATCAACTTCATGGGAAGGAGAAGTACAAGGCCAGAGTCTGGATATAAGTTTGGAAGATGCTTCTGAGGCGTCTGCTGTTTCCAAGTTTATATCAGAGACCTGTGGATGTGAGCTAGGTCCAGAGAAGATCCCATGTTCAACTTAACTTACCAAAGAAACCATGGTACAATGCAGGGCATGTTGTATGGAGTTAGATCATGATGAGCTGGACCTAGTTGTGTTGGGACAGATACAAGCTCACAAAACAACACCACAGCAACCAACAGTATCAAAAGGTCATCACAATGTAAAGGAGACATTTCGATCACACACTGATTATTTTATTCATGGAGTAAAGATCTGCCTGTTCTACATTTCAATTTATTTACTGTCTATCAGATAAACGCTTCAGGAATCTTACTCAGCACTATGACATGAATGGATTAGTGACCCGTGTACATGGAAATAGCAAGCGATTGCCACACAATGTTTTAACATTGGAAAATACAGAGAGGGTTACAGCATTCATAAATAACTATGCATCAGCCCATGGCCTTCCCCTTCCTGGCCGTGTACCTGGGCATCGCAACAAGGTGATTGTATTACCTGCTCACCATTCAAAAGCTTTTGTTTATCGTAAATATCAAGAAGCATGTAGTAATAGTACTACATGCGTTTCAACCGTGGGACGGTCAAAGTTCTATTGACATGTGGGCTTCACTTCTTCCTTTCATTTCAATAAGTACACCAAGCAGCGATCTCTGTTTTACATGCCAGCAGTTAAGCTTGGCTGTGCAAAAGTCTTTTTGTGTGTCGGAAGAAGAAAAGTTAAGAAGAATAGAGGAATATCAGGAACATCTACAGAGGGCAAAAAAAGAGCGAATTTATTACAATACTCAAATAGCTGAGGCTACTGAGAAATTGGACCAAAGAGAGCAATCTGGAGGAAAGCCGCTTACTTGTCACTATTCCTTTGACTTTGCACAGCAAGTACATTTCCCATTTGATTGCCAACAAACTGGGCCAGAGTACTTCAAGACTGCAAAGAAGTGTGGGGTGTTTGGAGTATGTAATGACTGCGCTAACGTTCAAGTAAACTACCTCATAAATGAAGAAGAAAACCCTGGAAAGGGTGCTGATTGTGTTATTAGTCTTGTGCACCATTACTTGGAGAATTATGGTTCTGGAGCGTCTGATGTCCTCCTTCAAGCAGATAATTGTGTCGGACAGAACAAAAACAATTGTACCATGCAATACCTTGTCTGGCGCACCATGACAAAACGAGATTTAAGTGTTGAATTATCGTTCATGCTGACTGGTCATACTAAGTTTTCTCCTGATCGTTTTTTTGGCTTGTTCAAGAAACTCTACAGGCATTCTTCTGTTGATACAATCCAAGGAATTGCTACATTGGTAAAGCAATCTTCATTGAAGGGACAAAACATTCCTCAGCTGATATGCGACTCCAATGGACATCGCCTGGTTCACTTTTACAACTGGACATCATTCCTCAGTCAGTTTTTTAAACAAATTCCAAATGTAACATCCTTCCACAACTTCAAAGCAGCTCATGATTTTTATGGGGAGATTCGTCTGAAAGAATATTCTGACAGTGCAGAGCAATGGCTACCTATTCTAAAACCGGGAATCAGTCTGATAAATCTTGATTCGATGCCTACTGAAAAAACAATACCTGGCTTGGATTTGAAACGGCAATGGTATTTGTTTGAGCAAATACGCCCTCACTGCAAGACCAATTTGTCAAAAGATTTAACTTGCCCTCGGCCAAGTGCTCCCAAGAATTCAGATTTGATTCCTGACGATGAAGTTGGAGAAAATCAACCATGTAAAAAAAAGAGACGCATAGTAACATGTGGTGTTTGCAAACAACAAGGACATACAAAGCGCACATGCCCAAGTAAAAGAAATTAGTTACACTTCCTGTCTATGAGGAAGTAAACAGGAAGTACATTTTTTAACCATAACTCTATAATTATGTACAATATGAAAATGAAACCTTTACCACATGTTTTATAATGCATCAGTGCATCATTTCTGAGTATGAACTAAAAACTTCACATTTAGCCCAAATCGTCCCTTTTCCTGTGGACTGACACATATATTTGATTATACTGTACGGAATGATGAGCAGTTGTTCAATGAAGTGATTTAAAGTATTTTTTATTCCACTGTACGGAACAATGAGCAGTTGTTCAATGAAGTGATTTGAAGTAGTTTTTGAAAGTAGGAAGCAGTGGAGGCAGAAAGACATACACCAAGAGCACGCTGATGAGGGAGGTCATGGTAATTGACAATGCTATGAAGTTCAAATTAGGGTTGACCAACCGGAAAGACAAGAGTAAGGAAATTGAGAATCCCGGTGCAGTGATTATGGTAATCATGTAGACCAGAACATGAAGGGAATTAGTGGTGAAGGACAGGTTCCTGATAGTCCTAGTCAAGAAAGCTAGTGTAGTGGCCAATATGAGAAGGAGAAGTTTGTTAATTATGATCAAGGAGATCCACAACTCAATCAGAGGAGAGTTGCAAATTCCCCACACTCGAACAATTTTGAATCCTATATGACTTAGGAAATATTTCTCTTCGAGGATTTTGGTCTGAATGCTTTCTAGTGATCTCCATGTCACAGCTATCAATATGTCCACCATAACCATGACTAGCACAGCACCCAACAGGACTTGGTTGGTGATGAAGGGCCCAGGGTTGCAGTAGTGGACAAAGATGCGATACAGCCTCCAATTGCGCATGTAGACAGGACCTAGTGCGAGGGTTAACCCAATGGGGAAAGTCAAGCTCCAGAATATCTGACAGAAAACTCCTTTCAGCTCCATAGCCAGTGGCACTGCTGAATAAAGGGTATGGATGAACATACCCAACAACAGGACATAAACTCCTATGTAGGACAGGTGGAGAAGTTTTGGAGTGCTGGCTTTGATGGTGGGCTGGTTTACATTCATGCCTGTTACAATGTGAAGACCTAGAGTCAATAGGAACAGTGCAGTGACAACTGAGATAACCAAACGTGCTAAATGTTTGTTTTCTCTGACGTAAACTTTAGAGAAAGAGTCATTGATTTGAATTGGTTGAATAATTCTTTCTCTATTGTCATCAGAGTAAATGTGTGCTATGACCTTTCCTCGATTCTTTATCCCCTCCTCGCTGGAAATCTGTATAATTTTGACAGATCTTGGCATAAATCCTGTGGACCGATTGTAATTGATAGGCCCTGAGATACCTTCGAACTTTGTATTGTAAAACTGCTCCATGATCAGATTGGCACGCAAAACATTTCCATATAACTGGGGGGTTCCATTCACTCTAAATATTTCCAAATCAGTTCTAGTCAAGTTATCCAGAACTAGTGCCCATGCCCACACAGAGTCATAAAAGTAGCTGGCCCACTCAGTGTATGTGGAATTCTTGCCTATGGCCTCACCTCTATCATTGTACCGATCCCGATAATTTTTATACTGGGTGAGGTATTCTTGATAGGTAATGTTGAGAAGGTCCAGTCTGCCACTGTAGGAAGTCTCCAGATCGTATACAAGTAGGATCTGATGGTTCAGTGCATCTGCCATCTCTTCTTCAGTGCAGGCAATGGTTTCATGATCATACCTGAACTCCACTCTGCTAACTAGGGTATCCTCAGTGTGAGCCATGTATACCCATTGATAGTTATCGTAGATCATATTCCTTCGAAGGGACAAGCAGATGAGATAACGAGTGAGTTTTTGATTGCACATGACCACCACAACGCGTAGCAGCTGTCCTATAATATCATCCAATGGCAAGAAGTTGACAGACACAGGTGACAGATACTCTACTTGACTCATGTTCTTTACCTTCTCAATTAGCTTGTCCTTGGTGTCTCTATAGAACATTCTAGACTCATCATAAAGAATGGCTACTCTTTTCCAGTTTTTCCAACAAATACTGAATTGCACTCACAAAGTTTCTAGTGCAGCCTAGAGTTCCCAAGTGATAATGATATTTTCCACGGTCAGATAGAGTTGGGCTGCCTGAGCCGTGCAGCATGACTAAAGCAATATTTGACCTGTTGGTGAGAGGGGCCAAGGCTATGGAGGAGGAGGAACATGCAGGACCTATTATACCAGCTATTTTCTCCCTTCCTCTGTGGTAGTAGGCTTCCTCTACAAAACTTACAATAGTCTTAGACACCTGCTGACAGCCAGCCTGTCCCAGTATAAACTCAAGCCTGTAGTCATGCAGGATTTCTGGATTAGCGTTAACCTGATCTTTTGCTAGCTGTAGAGCTGGAGCAACGTCGTCTCCATGATTCCAGGACGGGTTCAGGGAAGGTTCCTCGTTAAAATACGGCAGCAATGACAACAAATATATGACCTCTTTCTCCTGCACTGCTTTGCCTTCACAATACCGTAGGCTGCAGGCGACACTGAGAAGTAGCAGCAGCATGATAATTTACAATTGACCCAAACATGCATTGCATCAGCGAATGCCGCTCCTGCTCGTATTCTTACTTATAAAGCAGTTGTAGCCTTTGACCTTTAACCTTTCCTTTAGAACAGGGTTCTTGAGCAGGAGAAGCAAGGCTGTTATTAGAGGCAAGGTTACTTACCAGTGTGAGGGCGTTGCTGTTGGGAGAGAAGGATGTTTTCAGAGGGCGTTTTGGGATGTTTTTCTTTCCACGACCCTTCCGGAGTCAAGTTCACAGTTATGCACTGGAGTTCACATGCACTGGAGAATGAAACAATTTTAATAGGCAAGTTTATCCATATGTATAAGTTGCTTGGTAGCCAGGTTCTTTTCTCACTGCCCATTCCACTTGTCTGATGGCATTTGTAGCTGAACCAAATTTATTTTGTTAGCTTGCATCCCAAATACTAGTCTCTTGATGGTTGAGTTTAGGTGTGACTAATTATGGTCACACTAGTAGATGCCACTTCCACATTTGTTTTATGCATCACCCCATTGGTTCCTTGTAAGTGTACATTCCTAAACTGGCAGGCTGTAACCTATTTAAAGGGGCAACCTTGCTGGCGTGGGCAGATTTCCTACTTTCTTCTAAATTACAACTTGGAATTAAAACTCTTAAACGTCTAGAACTAAACCTCTAGTCTTAGAAGGGAGAGGGAATCTCTGGTGGCAGCATACTCTTGGGTTCCCCACTATTAAGGGCCCAACATCTGGTGGTCAGCGGTGGTTCTTTTTGCAAGCATCAGGAGCAAAATCCGGATCAAGGCAGAAACAAGCAAAGTACCAGCCATTGAAATCGAACATTCGCAACAAAATATGGATACCAGACACATCACCCGGAATGAGGAAAGGACAGTACTCAACTCAAGGGAGGAGACTATCGCATCTCCCAGACCTATGGAGAATCAACCAATGGACTCAATGGCATTTCAAACCCTCGGCATTCTGGCACAACAGATGTTTCAACTACAGCAGGATGCCATGGAAAGGGAGAGAAAGAGAAGAAAAAGAGGAGATCCGGGAAGAACAAAGATTGGAGAGAGAAGCCAAGCTTCAGCTCAAATTTGAGGAGCAGGAGAAAGCCAGGCTGGAACAGCAGCTACTGTTAGCACAACAGAAACTGGAGCACGAGGATGCCAGAGACAAAAGACAAGTGAGGCAGAAGATTGCAGCAAGCATGGCACACTGGTTGGACTCAGATCAACCCGCCTCCTACTTCACTAAGTTTGAAGAAACAATGACCAGAGCCAACATTCCTCCAGAAGATTGGATTGAGAGACTGATACCCTTGCTGACTGGCAAGGCTATGCAAACTTACACTGCTCACGTCGCACCAGAAGCGAAGAGCACCTACACTTCACTGAAGGAGGCTATGATGACGGCTATGGGCAGGTCAAAGGAAGCCTGTGTTAGGGCCTTCTGGGATTACAAACGCAAGCCCATGGAGCAATACACGGACACTATCAGGGAGCTCCAGTGGATGGCAGAAAGGATGTTGGAGAGCTGCACCACTGCGTAGGAGGCAGTAGCAGCAATCACTACAGGTAAATTTTTGTCCATGTTTAATTATGAAGATGCTGATTTTGTAAGAAGCAGGAAGCCTACAGCCACCCTGGATTACGCCAACCTCATGGAGGAGAGGATGGCCTACAAGCACCAAAGCGACAGGCAGACCAGACCATGGCATGGGTGGAATGAGCGACACCCCCAATTCCAGTAAGAGCGATCTTGGAGGAGAGAAAAACCCTTACCTTATCAGGACGAAAGATTCTGGAGGCAGAGTCAACCACACCCATCAATCAAGAGGGAGAACATGAGCAAAACACCATCTACTCCACCCACATACAGGGAGATGGAACCTGAAAAGAACAAATCAGATGGTAGGCCAGTGATATGTTATGGGTGCGGCCAGAGGGGGCATAAGAGACCAGACTGTCCTAGAGAGGTTAGACGAGTTATATCATCAAAGCCAAGGAAAGGTCTATATGTTGAAGGCACCATTGGCTCCTCCCACTGTCCCAGATTGCTCATAGACTCTGGAGCAGCACAAACTGTTGTGCACAGCAGGCATGTTCAGCCTGATGACTTGACTGGAGAGAAGGTGAGATTGACTGGGTTTGACAGCAATACTCATGAATACCCCCTAGCAAAAGTGCAGCTACAGGTGGGACTACATTCCGACACTTATGAGGTAGCAGTATCTAGCACACTAGATGTGGATGCATTGTTGGGTCTCGACCTAGAATTACTAGACTATCTACTGCACCTAGAAAAGCAGGGTCGACAACAGCACATTGCTGTGAGGCAGACCAGAAGTCAGAGGGCCAAACAGCAGGTGGAAAAGGAGCAGGACGAAGCTGCCACTCTGCAGTCTCAAGCCACACCACTGACCTTAGGTGAGATCTTTGATTTGGATGACTCATTGTTCCATGCTGACTCCACAGTGCCAGCTCCAGAGCAGGCAGTGCCAGACACCTGCCTGCCAAACCCTGACCCACTTCCAGATCTCCTACCTACAGACAAGTATCAGCTCATTCAGCAACAGCACGAGGATCCCTCACTTGCCCCACTCCAGGTGTGGGCAGACAACAGTGAGGTAGGCTACCACTGGGAAGATGAACTTCTCACCCACACTGAAACCGATGAGCTGGACACAGCATGGACCAGAATTGTTCTGCCGAAACAAAGGCGAGCAACAGTGATGAACATGGCGCACTCGGACTTGACAGGTGGCCACTTCGGAAAGAAGAAGACTCTGGCGAGGGTAAGGAAACATTTCACCTGGCCAGGTATATCATTCGATATACAAGAATATTGCAGATCATGTCCAGATTGCCAGAAGGCAGCACCACACAGACACAGCAGGGCACCCTTGCAGCCTCTGCCTGTGATAACCAAACCCTTTCAAAAGATTGCTTTCGACATAGTGGGGCCACTCCAGAGGACAAAATCAGGATTTAAATATATTCTCACCAGCATGTGCTATGCCTCCAAATATCCTGAGGCCATTCCACTCAGGAGGGTCACGGCTGAAGATGTTGCTGAAGCAATGATGGAGACCTTCTCCAGAACTGGAATTCCCACAGAAATCCTGACTGACCAAGGCTCTGTCTTTGTGGGTCGAGTAGTGACACACCTCTGCTGCCTGCTCAACATACACCAACTCAAGACCACACCCTACCACCCACAAAGTGATGGAACGCTGGAAAGGTGGCATGCCTCTCTAAAAGCAATGCTGAAGAAAGCAGTTAAGGATAAAAAGGATTGGGATAGATATTTAAAATTTCTATTATTCTCTTACAGGGATACACCCCACTCCGTCACCGGCTTCTCTCCATTTGAGGTTCTGTATGGCAGGAGTGTCAGAGGGCCCCTGGAGGTTCTCAAGTCGACTTGGCTTGAAGGACACACCAGTGAGATTGCCATTACAGACTGGGTGCAGCAGCTGAAGGGGAGAATGGAAGCAATGGCAGCTGTCGTGGGACCCAGGGAGAGCAGAGCCAAGCAAGCGATGTATGACAAGACAGCGGCAGAGAAGAACTCCAACGCAGATGCTCTGTCTTGGCAGGCTTGGCCAGAAACTAACCAAGATGGCCTTCGGCCTCCACAAGAGGGGGAGAATGTTAGGCCCGAGCCCTAACAGGGATACTAACCCTGGACATATAACTACATGTAGTGTGAACCATAGACGAATGGATTGGTTAATGTTAATTGGTGTGATCTCATATTATCTCATGATTATTTCTGTCTATTATGTTTGTGTGTGCTTGTGTTGATGTCATGTCATCACCCCATATCTCATCACCCCATTGGTTCCTTGTAAGTGTACATTCCTAAACTGGCAGGCTGTAACCTATTTAAAGGGGCAACCTTGCTGGCGTGGATTTCCTACTTTCTTCTAAATTACAACATGGAATTAAAAATCTTAAACGTCTAGAACTAAACCTCTAGTCTTAGAAGGGAGAGGGAATCTCTGGTGGCAGCATACTCTTGGGTTCCCCACTATTAAGGGCCCAACACCAATATAGCAGGGCCCTCCACACTTCTCCATCCTTAGCTTAGCTTGGTCACCAATATAGCAGGGCCCTCCACACTTCTCCATCAATTCCTCCATCCTAATTCAACATAATGTCATCATGATGATGTATTGCAGAAGTAGCCAAGGAGGGAAAGTTTAGTATTGTGTCTTGATCATTGTGGCTGTTCTAATGAACACTTATCTCTTCACCACTAGCAAACACACATTCACTCGCATTATTGCAATATTGCTGCAGGTCATTCTTCCCTGAAAGGGTCAGTTATGCAAATGTGTCACACACAATGTGTGTGTGCGTGCATGTTTTTTTAAATTTATTTTAATTTATTGTTCTCTCTGTGCATTTCAGTAGATAGCAACTACCTTGCCTGGAGGAGGGGCAGGTGGAGGGAGGGAAAGGTTCCACCCATTGGTACAGAGGAACCTAAGTTCTGCAACCACTGCTAGTAATCATAACTTTCATCCTAGTTCTAATTAATTACCACTGATTCATATTCATTGCATATTGTATATACATGTTGTGGTGATGTCCAATGAGGTATATACAGCCCTAGAGTTGCCAAGTTGCCAGCTTAAAGTATATGTTTTGTGTCATGTCTGTCAGTCTTCTCATACCACTGAACTGTATACTCACTCTCTCATAATTAATACAAAATTGATATACTTACTTGGTGTTGGTCCACTCAGATGCAGTCATGTGTACAAACTCTGTATGCATACTATAATGACGGGGAAAGAGGTGGAGTTTGGGGGGTTATTACTATTTAGTCAAACACTAAGGCAAGTTGACAAAATCCACTTCAGGGAAGACTGCATCCAGGTTTCAGGGAGAAAAAGCTCATTTCAGGGAGAAACACATTCATAACTCAAAATGACTAAAATGACTCCACTAGTGTTTTAATTTGCATCAGCTCCTAGGCTGTCATTCACCGATGGACGTGAGCGGTGGGCTGGATTGGGTTCAATAAGGAACAGCCGAGCTGGTAGGTGGGAAGAAAAGTTAGGACGCAAAAGTTTTATAATTGTTAGTTACTAAATAGTTTCACACTGTGCTGTATTATATATGTGATGGCCTTAACAGGCTCAGCAATAGCAACATTAAATCATTACAGGTGATCTTTCCCCGAGGCAATTCAATGTACGAGAGAACTTTTGTTATTTCTCGGCATCCGTGAGATGGGTTCCAAATCAGGCAGTTTTCGGATCTTGAAGGTGCGAGAAGTCGACTATAGGTTCCTTGAACCCAAGAATACTGTATAGTGCTTTTTTCCCCGAGCAATTTTTTCCCCAAGATCTTCGAGCAATTTTTTCCCCGCAGACTTTATCGTAGACGCGAAAAGTTCGCTCTCTATCCTCCCATCGGTTTAACAATGTCTGGTAAACGACAATCGGTAAATGCATTCTCTAGAATTTAGTAAGTATTATGTTAATAGAACAATATTTTGTCACTTTCTGGTTGTTTAGGACATTAAAAAAACAAGGTTGGTTGTAAAACGAGAGACCACCTAAGAAACTCCCCTTTTCTGTTGGTGTAGAGATGAGGCTTACAGCGGACAAGCAGCTGGTGCAAGTAACCCATTCTGCTGCAGGAACCAACCGACAGAGTTCACTTTATATTCCGCAAGTACTTTTCAAGACTCAATATGCAGAATGTTTGCTGATGACTCCCTCCGTATTGATCTCCTGCTATGAGCACTAGAGTGTAGGTGGTTTCCATTAATATAATTATAATTATAACCCCTTGGCATTTTTTTTGTCTTCCTGGAACGCTTGGTAAAGGGTCTGGCCAGCGAGACTATGCGGTTGAGCAGCAGAGATCATGCAGTTACTTTAACGAAGTATCTACGTAGGCCTGTTTATAACGGTCAAATTACTCGGATGAATTACAGGGTCTAGATCTAAAAGGAGCTAGGAAGTTACGCCGCTATTATGGTATTTCTTTAACAGTTGGCACAGAATATCAACTGAAAACTCGCGTTTGAAATTCCAATGACCTACACTTTGAAATTTACTCTCTCCCCATTTTGACTAGATCCTCTAGCCTTTATCCGGAATGCTAAGATGATGGCTAGAGCATCCAGAAGTAAATTTTTGAAGTTGATAATTTAATTGCTGTTAGGCCTTGATCACTAAGTATATACGTATAAACAATAAATTGCAATGACTACTAGGGGGGGGGAAACATGAATTAACTATTTTAATGATTATTACAGCAAAACAAAATAACGAATTATAAAGAATTTGCTTGGTGCCAAAGACAGGACCCTAGGTGCCAAACATTAAGTATTTCCTCTTCTCCCACCATGTGAGCACATTTCCCATTACAATTCTGTCTACCTTATCCAACACCTCTTCCTTCACCCCTGCTTCTGATCTATATACCCCTCTCTTATCTTCATTTCTCCATTTTATCACTCACCCTTTAATGCCCTCAACCATATCCAATAATATTTCTTGATCACCAGAAAACTCCCCACAGTGCTATAAGAAATGCACAACATCTTCCACAACACCTTCATCACATCTAACATCCCAGCACATACCACACCTCAGCTTGTCGCCCAAGAGGTCTCGCAAGGTCACTTATTCTTTACTGAATGGTATAAAAGTTGAATAGTGGGTGCTAAAAATTAAATGATATCTCGATGTGATTCCATGAGCTTCCTTCCATCACTGAAAGCTCCACTCCCTTCTCACCAGCATGCTTCATAGTGGTCCTGGCAAACTATATACAGGCTCTCAATGAACTCTTTAGTTGTCACGGTATAACCTTCTCAATAATCAACTTCAAATTGTATTTTCTCGACGGTTTATAGATGCTCTAGCCTTCATCAGGAGTAAGCTAACTTACACTTGGAGAGCAAGTGATATATATACATGGCTAGAGGTCTACATGTATATATATAGCTATATATATATACCGCAACGAAATAATAAACAAACACTAATCGACCTGTTGAAAAGGAATAGAAATAGAGTCATTAATTTTAAACTTCATCAATTTAGATTACTCTTCACCATTTAAAAATATGCACACCAATCGTAATACTAAAAGTTGTTTAATGATATGTAGGGCATATCCTGGCCACAACCAACCGCCAACTTCCAAAGTACAATTTTTGTACTTTGGAAGTTGGTGGTTGACTACTCGTGCAGTACCTCAGATGTCGTTGAAGTGAGGGGAATTACTACTGCTTGCAGATCATATACAGGGTGTTGTCTTCTGCCAATGTTTCTCACATTTGGAATCTTCGTAGCTCAGCAGAACAGATGGAAAGAGACATGTTGAGGAGGTGGACAAATATCTAAATTGAACTCGAGCCATGTTCACTCCAGTGGCCAGACTTCTGGAGTTGTTAGCCCTGGATTTCATCAAGGATCTTAGCTGTCAAGTGGAGCATGTTTTATAGGACAGGAGACAGCACACCAGTGCTTCATACAGAGGCTTTTCTATAGTAGTGCAGAGGAGGAACTCTGTCCTTGGCACTTTGGGACAACAAATTTGTTATCTTTGTGTGATTTATTTATATTTTGTTAGATTAAAAACAAAAAATTATTATTATTATTATTATTATTATTATTATTATTATTATTGCTTGGGGATCATTGATCATTCTAAAGCAGCAGATTTCACAAACATAAATTGAGTTTGTTGTGGGATGCAGCTCTCTGCTGTGCCATGGTTATGTCCACTCTCTGGGCCATATTTCTTGCTTATATATCTTCACTATAATTATACTATATAGCTATATAACTAAGTTTCAATTTGGGCTCATCATTTATGAGTTATGATATTTTTTATGCTACCATTCTATTCTATACCAGTTGGAAAATGAACAAGGGGAAATCATCATTGATCATTCTAAAGCAGCAGATTTCACAAACATAAATTGAGTTTGTTGTGGGATGCAGCTCTCTGCTGTGCCATGGTTATGTCCACTCTCTGGGCCATATTTCTTGCTTATATATCTTCACTATAATTATACTATATAGCTATGTTTCAATTTGGGCTCATCATTTATGAGTTATGATACTTTTTATGCTACCATTCTATTCTATACCAGTTGGAAAATGAACAAGGGGAAATCAACGCGTCGTTTTCTTTCAGGAAAACTCCACGGTTAAAAAAACAAACTAGCATGTAAAGAATTTTTTTCATTCCTTCATTTTGTATTAATTCCCTTTTTTTGCATTCACAATTTTTTCAATCAAATCAAGAGGAACCGATAAATTAACCAACCATTTTCTCTTTCAACTTCTCTATCTCTCTCTATCAACAAATCAATTTTCATTTATCTCTTGTGGCTGCGGTGCCCTTATGCATCTTGGTGTAGGAAATTTTTAAAAAACACGCTTCTTGACAAATCAAAACCTCCCATTGGAGAAGATCCAAACCATGGGTTTTATGAAACGACAGAAAACTGGACCGAAGGAGATCTTTTAATCGCTCATTCTTTTGATACTGAGCTTTCTACAGAAAAACATGGAGAAGACTTTGAAGATGGCCTAAAAGGAATTATCGGAGAAAACCTCCAACTTTCGGCACAAGTGCAATC
Source organism: Cladorhizidae sp. MBARI D1340-BT2 (assembly GCA_028752905.1). Classification (NCBI taxonomy): domain Eukaryota; kingdom Metazoa; phylum Porifera; class Demospongiae; order Poecilosclerida; family Cladorhizidae; species Cladorhizidae sp. MBARI D1340-BT2. The sequence goes on from JAQNBH010000001.1 coordinate 28,451,683, forward strand.
GGAAGGAATTCTTAATAGAATTGCAAAGACCTTCCCCTCTATTGTTGAATCTTCCCCAAAAACAGTCCTTACAATTCATAGAATTGTTTAGCATTTTCATTCGGCTCTTTTGATGTAATATTCAGCAAGTTTATTGAGCGCAGTATTCGCCCCTTGCATTCCGCTATTTCTAAAAGTAACAACATCTAGAATGGTTTGACTGTTTCCAACTTTTGAGAGTTTTTCAATGGTTTGGTGAATGTGGAATGTATTATGAAGGTCTGTTCCATTTTGATAACCACTATTTTAAAGTTATTCTTTATGAGTCTAAATATCTTTAAAAAGTAGGCTTGGTTTTGGACAATAAAGGCAGCAAAAAATCTTGGCTACTCGATCATCCTTGAAAATAATCTGAATCCCTCGGTTAAGGAATGCAAGTTCTCTAAGGCGATTCAGGAGAATCCCATGGTCAAACTCTAGCACATTAAAAATCTGATCATCTGGGCGATATTGCGAGCATTACCTTTAAAAAGGACAGCAGATATTTGAGACCCTTGATCTTTCAAATATAAATGACCCGAAACTTATAATATAATCTGAAAGCACTGGCATTGGTAAGTATGTAAGTGTGAACCCGTTCATGCATAGGAGTGACCAATAGATATAGCTATACACTGTCTACAGATGCTCTATAACCTGCAAGTCCTTTTAAAAGGGGTCAACTGAAAGCTGATATTGTTACCCTAAAGCTATACGTAACCACAACAACCCAAGAATATTATTGTGTGATTATTTACACAAAGTTTAAAAAATACAATTAATAAGTGAAAATAATATTATTATCTACTTTTCCATAGGACAGGATTTGTTGGTGCTGACCTCAAAGCCAGCTCCTCAAAGAAGTCCATATAAATTGGTTACCATAGCAGAGAGGGGAGAGCCCATAACAGCTCCTTTTCTCTGTTAATAGAAACCTCCCTTGAAGTTGAAGTAAGTTGATTTTTAGACAAATCTCCAAAAGTTCAGTGATTCTGACAGGCAGCAATGCAGTTCTTTCCTCCAGGAAATAATCCTTTTTCAGTATCACATCCACTGCCTCATCTGTAGGTGCACAAAAGGATACATCAAAACTGACTAGCATCTCTTTCGAACTAAGACATACATTTTTGACTACATCTGTAATTCTCTTTTCTTGGTGTGAGAAATGGGTGTTGCCTCTACATCCTGATAAATGTACAGTTGTTCGATATGGCTTCTCCTCTAAAGATAACCCTGAATATTCACTAGATGGTGCACCCATCCAGACTTCAAGAAAACACTGTGACCTCAGTATCTATTTAGCAGGCAATTTCTCATGGTCAAGCAACTATGATCACATATGCTCTGGGGCCTATCACTTAACTGTATCTTACACAAAGGTCTTTTTCTTCTGCTCTACCACCAAAGCCGAAAAGACAACTATACCTGGCATTAGTCCAATCGCACATGAGCTATTGCTCTCAAATATGGGGACCAAGGCTAATCAAGAACTTAGCTAGTTCCTTTGGAACAGGTCCAATGCAGGGCAATGAAATACGACTATGTTACAGACTACAAATCTAGATTGTCCTCACTCCAAATTTTACCACTGACATTCTGGATGGATCTCCAGGACATACTGATGTCTGATGTATGGAAGTAGAAAGTTGGTACAAATGCTGATGTATGGAAGTAGAAGGTTGGTTCAGATGCTGATATGGAGGTAGGAGGTTGGTGCAGATGCTGATGTATTGAGGTAGAAGGTTCTGAAAGATGAGAATGACTCAATATTTTCAAATTAGTCTCATTTGTCGAGCACCAACTAGATCTAGCACCACCCACCCATAACTACTTCAATTTCATGACTTTGTAATTTCAATCATGTTGTCCTATTGTGAACTCCATAACCTCAATTGATCTGGAACAGAGTTTCCCCACTATCAAATGTAAATTCTTGGCTCATATGTGAGTCATAAGTTTTTTGAAGTCTCCACACTTGTAAGCTTGTCCTTGCTAAGTATTTTGACTTACCTAGACCGTAATAGTTTTTGGCTCACCAATACATCATACTCATCTTCTTATTGCCTCACATGTTGTATATAACATCTAATGAAATTTGTACAAATAGATTTGGACACCTCTTACTGGCGAAAGGCTCCACTTGTATATAATAACAGCACGACTATATCTTATTTTAGGTTAAACAGAGAGAATTTAACATCCAGATTTATGTCAATATTTGTTATTTATTAGAGTTTGGTAGCACACACCATATATTCCATAACTTGCATAAAATATGTACTATCAGAAGGGTCCAAATCATCCCATGTACTGCAGCGACCAAAACATTCAAAATTGGTAAATGAGTGACCAATGTGTCACTGTGAGCATATTGAATCCATCTGGGCGAGTCAGCAAGCAACTGCACATTTTCATTACCTAGTTGGTTTTCTTACAAGGCTACTCTGGTGGCAATAGTTAATGCCACCGACTTTCAACAATCAACTATTCTTTACCCCCTCATCAAAGTTAACAATTGTAGTATTAAAACATAAAAATTGGATATCACATGAGATGCTAGCCAATTGGCAAATATTGTACTGCATGAGATTATTTACTGTTTAGCCATAAGCATCAAGAGATCCTCTTTGAGACCCCTGCAATTGAGAAACAGTCAATAGTAATGCCACTACTCCAATGCCAGATTCTGACTCACATAGTTTACCTGTTAACAGAAATGGTGATTACTATATAGATGAAGACTTCTGCTCAGTACCAACTTGAATCAACTTCAGATTATAGTAAAATTCCCAATCATTTATTTGTGATTCACTATAATTATACTAATTTCACCTTGATATAATATTACCAGCTTTCTCAGGCAGTCAAGATGAACAGTAAATTTCAACTAATCCAGAAAAGGATCCCAGGAGCATCATTCAAATATCCATGGAGTCAATACAACAGTAAGAGGCTTAAAGGAAGCCTTTACAAAATATATCTCAATTTCCCCATCTCCTCCCTCACAAATCTTCCAGCAACTTGGCAACCAGACAATGCAAAGTCCCACCTACAGTAATAGGCCTTACACCCCAACTTTTCTTCACTAGTGCAACTAGTATAGCCCCAAAGAAAGAAGGATGCACCAAGGCAGGTGTCTGCTTTCCAGGATCATGTTCACAAAATCAGACAGGACACTAAGAAACTACTCACTTCCCTCCCCTGAAGATTCACCAATCATATCTTTCAGGTGCTGGGGGTACAAACCATCAGGGTCACCAGAAGAACAATCTGGAAAGGAAACCACACACTGCTGGTAAGGGAGGTATCACAGAATCTGAGTGGGGGACGGTTCTGCTGGAGGGCCAGAAGTGTTGTTTCAGATCTCTCAGCAGTTATCCAAGCTAGTCAGCATATAGCTCCTCTAAAATCACCATCCCCTAATTTAGATGATACCCTCCACTGCCTAGGCAGTATAGGTTGAAAGTGGTGGTCGAATATCCACCCCAAGCTGCTTGGTCACAAGACTTACCAGGTTCTTGGGGTCAGCCCCTCTTTTTTTGGAACCCGTAGGTATCTTGCTGCAAGTGGAAGAGTTTGGCCCAAGAGCCTATGTGATCAGAGCCTGGATCAGCTGCATCAACTTCCTGGCTGCAAGTTCTCTACTTGCCCTGGGAATTCACTTGAGGATTCTAATATCCCTTCTGAATGGCAGAATTCTGCTTCAGTCACATCACACGGGGCATGTGGTCGACTGTCATTGGGATCTTCAACTCTTGGACTCCCATGAGAACCTGGACATTTACTACCAACAGGACCATGGACACGAAGAGCCCCAGGCAAATATAATGACAACAGACAGCATATCTGATACTGAGACCATGAGGAATCCCCCCACCCCTCTCACTCGAAGTCATTACTTGGTTCTTGTATTATTATTATTATTGTCTTTTATTATTTATAATATTAATAATAAATACAATTTTAAAATAATAATAACTAAAAAGCCAATGACAAGTTCCACTCAGAGTGACCTCTGACCGACCCCAATATCCCTCTGGACTGCCACTATGCTGAAGAAGGTGAGCACTGGCATTCACCTCCCCAGTTCTTTGCCTTATCCTGAGGCTGAGCTCCTCAGGAAAGCCACCGATCTGGACCTGATGTCCCCCCAATGACTCAATGGCCACGGGCACAAAAAAGTAAGACTGGCATACTTGTCCACTTGATGGAGGCTAGAGCGCCTAGTTGAAATGTCGAGAGAGTAAATTTCAAGTTGATTATTGAGAAAGTCAATGTAACAATTAAGTTAGTTATCTTCATGACACGATTTTTTCTTTGTTTTATTTCATTTGTTATTTTTTGCTATTATTATTATTTCATTTGCTATTATTTATTTGTTGTTGTTATTATTATTATATTAATTTTGCCATGTGTATGGCCGCATCTGGTTCATGTGGAATGCATGTGAGGGTGTGCTTTGCATCATGTAGTGGATAGCTAGCTATACAGCGGTGTATAATAACTGGGTTGTTAGAGATAAGAAGAGATGTGGGATAATTAGGGGTGAGAGGTGTATAATGTGATAGTGAAGCAGGGGAGGATGCGGAACATTTCTTGGTGATATGAGGAGAATTTGAGAGGTATCGGCTGGTACTGATGGATGAGGTGCGTAGAATTGTAGAGGCAGGACAGTGGCTTGATGAATTTAGAAGAGTGAGTAAGGATGGAAAGGTGGCACTGCTTTTGGGGAAAGATGTGGAGGGAGTAAGTGATGCAGTGATGGAGGAGGTGGGCGAGTGTGTTATGTATTGGGTAGGGAAGTGGTAGCAGAGGAGAAAGGAACTGTTGTATGGTGAGCTGAGGAATGATCTTTGGTCCCCTTCCATCCCCCCCTCCTTGAGCAGCGGGACACTCGTAACTTATACTGTGTACTGTGGATAATTTTATTAATTGATTAAAAAAATATATAGATTGTTAGGTTACTAATATATATGTGATGGCCTCAGCATATCAAGATTAAAGATTAAATCATATCTTCAAGTGAGTCTTAGCATGTCATCTATTTCAACAACTACCTTGCATACCTGCATGGCCCTATAATTAACTCTTGTGGTTAATTTTTAGTAAAGGACTGATCCTGGAGGGGGGAGGGGGGGGAAGGGGGGAGAGTTGTTGAGGTAGGGTTGGAGATAAGCATGCTCAAGACTTACTTTGAGTACTGTCGATGAAAATGTAGGTAGCTAGGCTCAATTTGCTTGCGTGTTTAGCAAAACAGTGTAGTATAAAACAAGGTGGGTGCCATATTATGTTCGCGAGAGCAACTGGAGCAATCCATTACATAGTGCACCGACGAGCTCATTGGACCTAGCCTGATTGGGTAATGTCGAGGTAAAATAGTATTTATTTTTATTATTATTAATGCTTTACAATGAATATTTGAACAGCAAAGTGAAACAAATAGCATAAGGATGACCCAAATAAACATAGACAAACATAAACACTGAAGGTCAATCAGTCCAGAACTGATTGCCATGTTTTGATTAAAAAGAATAAACTAATAACAAAATGCATATATGTAATATATTGTAGAGAACAAAAGAACAAGAAAACACATCAACTACGAAAACAAAGGTGGATGTGGATTTTGAGAACACTTAGCACAGGGACATAAATAATGGAAAGTACAAGGGTCAAATGTTTCAGTAAAATGTTCGAGCATAAACTTCATCAAGTTATATTTAATTACATGTAGTGGTTTCTCTAAGTCTACAGGAGGTAATGAGTTCCACAATCTGGGTAGCCGCTTGAAGTACGAGTTTGATGAGGTTCTGTTTGCAGCACGGCTGTGGCACATCCTTAAGTTGGATTCTGATCTGATCACATTACTGCTAAAGGAGATGTATTCTTTTATGTTAAAGTGATAAGATGGAGAGTTTAGTGATCGGATGCAGAAAAGTAGATCACTGATTTCGAACTGATACATCAAAGGCAGAATGTTTAGATATACCAGTCTCGATTTATAGTCCATTGAATAGTCCTTTAAAATAAACTTTGTTGCCCTTCTTTGTATCCTTTCTACCTTGACAATGTCTTTAATCATAAGAGACCTCCACAGTTGGGAGCAGTATATGAGCTGGGAACGCACTAGGGATATATACAAGAGCTTACTTTTAGAAATTGCGTCTGTATTTCCAAAATTTCCACGCAGTAGACCGATGATCTTGTAAGCTCTTGAAGCTAGTGTGTCATGGTGTGAGCTCCAAGATAAGTCTGGAGACATAACTATTCCCAAGTCTCTGTGTTGACATCCTTCCTCTATAGGGAGACCGTTGATGTAGTACGTAGAATTGAACTGAGGGACACTTCTGCAGAACCTTAGTAGGGAACACTTCGATACTTTAAATTTGAGCTTCCACTCTTGGCTCCATTCACAAAGGAAATTAAGGTCTTTCTGAAGGTTTATTTGTTCAGTAATAGCTTTGGAACACTTGATATCATCGGCAAATAGAAGCATTTGTGAGTTCAGGGGGGTGACCGTGATGTCATTGAGGTATATAAGGAACATTGGTGGCCCCAGAATACTCCCCTGTGGGACTCCTGAGACAACTGGCAGCAACATGGAGTGGCAAGAACCTATGCTGACACATTGTTGCCTGCTCTGAAAATATCCCCTAAACCAATGCCACAAATCATTTGACACACCTACTGATCTAAGCTTTAACAATAATTCATTGAGGGGGACGCTGTCAAAAACCTTTGCAAAATCAAGATAATATATGACATCACACTGGGAGCTGTTTTCATAAATTTTCTTAACAAAGACCAGGAGCTGTTGTACAGTTGAGCGTTTTCTTAGAAACCCATATTGAGAAGATGAAAAGATTGGTTCCAGGAAATCAATGCACTGATTATATACAAGGCGTTCAAGAACTTTCTATGTAGAACTTAGGAGTAGATTGGCCTATAATTTTCTACACACATATGATTACCAGATTTGTGTATGGGTGAAATCAAGTGTATTTTCCACTCTGTAGGAACCTTGTGCTGTGATGTGCTGTGATATTGGAGGTGGCAGCTGCCTCCACTAGCTAAATAGCTGCTTCACCTTGACAACCGCTTCCTCCTGTAACAACAAAGAATTCCCCAACAAACAACTGGCGTCATTCAAACTCCTGCTAGCGAGGCCAGTGTAGGAGGTAGCCCGATATCTTTGATTCGGTCATCAGTGTCGCTTAAGCCTAAGAGGAGATTTCCCTTTAGTTACTACAGCATGCAGAGTGACACATCATCCAAAATTCTCAGCAACCCTGGGCCTCATGAAACAGTGAAAACAGCTAAGCCTGAGCCTTCTAAGGCTGTAAATGCTAAGTCTGAGCCTCCTAAGACTGTGGAAGCAGCTAACCCTGGCTCTCCAGATGTAACCAAGCAAGAGCCTCCACACACAACCAAAACTGAGCCATTTAAGTCTGAGGATGCAGCCAAGTCTTCATCTCCTAAGACATTGGATAGAGTCAAGCCTGGGACTCCTATAACAGAGGGTGCAACTGACCCTGAGCTTCCTAAAGTTATTCCTGAGCCGCCTAAGATAGTAAATGCAGTCAAGCCCCCAGTTAAATATGTACCTCCTGAAGAATCAGATTCTGCCACACCTGAACTTCCTAAGACTGTGGATGGAGCCAAACCTGGATATCCTAAAACCATGGATACATTCAAGCCTGAATTTCCAGAAACAGCTGAACCAGATTTTTTTGGTGCTGCTATAAATATAGCCAAGACTGAGCCTCCTCAGAGAGTGGATGCAGCAAAGCCTGAGCCTCTTAAGACAGCTGATGCAGTTAAGCCAGAGTTTCCCATGATGGTGGATGCACCCAAACCTGTTCCTCCTAAGACATACAAAAAAGCCAAGCCTGACAGTCCTAAGATTGTGGATGCAGACAAGCCTGAGCCTCCTAAGACAGTGGATGGAGCCAGACCTGGCTATGCTAAGAACATGGATGCATTTACACCTAAGCCACCAGATACATCCAAGTCAGAGCCTGCAGATGCTGCCAAAAGTCAGCATCCAAAAACCATGGATGTAACCAAGCCTAAATCACCCAAAATACTGGTGGTATCAAAGCCTGAGCTTCCTGAAACAGTAGATGCATCCAAGCCTGAGACTACTGAGACAGTAGATGCATCCAAGCCTGAGACTACTGAGACAGTAGATGCATCCAAGCCTGTGACTACTGAGACAGTAGATGCATCCAAACATGAGCCCACAAATGCAGCCAAAACTGCAGCACCTAAAACAGTGGATGCAGTCAAGCCTGATTCGGTCATCAGTGTCGCTTGAGTTCCCTTAGTTTCTACAGCAAACTATGTCTACTAAGAGACTGGATGCAGCCAAGCTGGGGACTGCTACAACAGACGATTCAATTAAGCCTGGCCTTCTTAAGAGAATGTTTAGAACCAAGCCTGTGTCACCTGAGCATGCAGACACATCTGAACTACCTAGGGCAGATGGAGGTTAAGCCTGGTAATCTTAAGACAGTGGATGCAGCCAAGCCTAGTGTACCGCATGCAGCAAAGCCATGGGCTGATGATTCAACCACATCCGAGTATCTGACAGTGGATAAAACTAAACTGAAGACTCCTATTACAGTTAATGCCTCCAAGCCTGGTCCTACTCCTAAGACACTAGATGCAGCCAGCCCTGGGTCTCCTATAATGGCTATCCTAATACCATATTCAAGCCTGAGCCGTCCGACACAGACAAACCAGAGCCTGCAGATGATGCTAAAACTGAACCTCTTAAGACAGTGAATGCAGTCAAGCCTGGGCCTAAGATACTGGATGATTCATCACAAACTATGTCTCCTAAGACAGTGGATGCAGTCAAACCTGAGCCTCCTAAGATACTGGATGATTCATCACAAACTGTGTATCCTAAGATAGTGGATGCAGTCAAACCTGAGCCTCCTAAGATAATGGATGATTCATCTCAAACTATGTCTCCTAAGGGAGTAGATGTAGCCAATCCTGGGACTTCTAAGACAGACGAACCTGGCCTTCTTAAGACAATGTTTAGAACCAAGCCAGTGTCACCTAAGACAGAGGATGCACACACATCTAGGTAAGTTGATGGAGTTAAGCCTGGTATTAAGGCAGTGGATGCAGCCAAGCCTAGTGTACCAGGTGCAGTAAAGCCAGGGGCTGATGATTCACCCAAATCTGAGTATCTGAGAGTGGGTAAAACTAAACTGAAGACTCCTATTACAGTTAATGCCTCCAAGCCTGGTCCTGCTCCTAAGATATATACTAGATGCAGCCAGCCGTGGATCTCCTATGATGGTGGATGCAGAAAACCCTTTGCCTTCTAATTAAAAGACAGCAGATACCAAACCTGGCTTTCCTAAGTCCATGGATGTATTCAAGACTCAGCTGCGAGACAGCCAAACCAGAGTCTACAGATGATGCTAAAACTAAACCTCCTGAACCTGAAGATGTATCTAAGATTGAGCCTCCAAAGACAGCCAAACTTGAACAACCTAAGACAGTGGATGCAGCCAAGCCTGAAATCCCTAAGATGGTGGATGCAGACAAGCCTGGGTCTCCTAAGGTAGTGGATGATTCATCCCAAACTATGTCTCCTAAGAAAGTGGATGCAGTCAATCCTGGGCCTCCTAAGATATATGATTCATCTCAAACTATTTCTCCTAGGGGAGTAGATGTAGCCAATCCTGGGACTGCTATGTCAGATGATTCGATTAAACCTGGCTGTCTTAAGAGAATGTTTAGAACCAAGCCTGTGTCAGGTAAGACAGAGGATGCAGACACATCTGAACTGCCTAGGGAAGTTGATGGAGTTAAGCCTGGTAATTTTAAAGCAGTGGATGCAGCTAAGTCTAATGTGCCAGATGCAGCAAAGCCACGGTCTGATGATTCAACCAAATCTGAGTCTCTGACAGAAACTAAACTGAAGACAAATGCCACCAAGCCTTGTCCTACTCCTAAGATAATAGATGTAGCCAGCCCAGGGTCTCATATGATGATAGACGCAGCAGTGGATGGAACCAAACCTGGCTATCCTAAGACCATGGATGCATTCGAGCCTAAACCGCCAGACACAGCCAAACCAGGGCCTACAGATGATGCTAAAACTGAACCTCTTAAAATCGAAGATGCAGCCAAGACTGAGTCTCCTAAGGCAGTGGATGCAGCCAAACTTGAACCACCTAAGTCAGTGGATGCTGCCAAGCCTAAAATTCCTAAGATGGTGGATGCAGACAAGCCTGTGCCCAAGACAGAGAAAAGAACTATCATAAGGGCATGGATGCTTTCAAGCCTGAGCCGCCAGACACAGCCAAACCAGGGCCTGCAGGTGATACTAAAACTGAACCTCTGAAAACAGTTGCTGCAGTCAAGCCTGGATCCCCTAAGATAGTGGATGATTCATCCCAAATTATGTCCCCTAAGAGGATGGATGCAGCCAATCCTGGGAGTGCTAAGATAGATGATTCAATTAAGTCTGGCCTTTTTAAAGAGGAAGTTTAGACAAGCCTGGGTCTCCCAAGAGAGCTAAACCTGTGTCACCTAAGACAGAGGTTGCAGACACATCTGAACTACCTAGGGAAGTTGATGGAGTTCAGCCTGGTAATTTTAAGATAATAGATGCAGCCAGCCCTGGGTCTCCTATGATAGTAGATACAACAAAACCTTTGCCTTCGAAGACAGTGGAACCTGGCTATCCTAAGATCATGGATGCATTCAAGACTGAGCTGCCAGACACAGCCAAACCAGGCCCTACAGATGCTAAAACTGAACCTCTTAAAACCGAAGATGCAGCCACGACTGAACCTCCTAAGACAGTGGGCAACCAAGCCTGAAATTTCTAAGACGGTAAATGGATCCAGAACTGACTATCATAAGGCCATGGATGCATTCAAACCCAAGTTGCCAGACAGAACCAAACCAGGGCCTCTAGATGCTGCTAAAACTAAACCTCCTAAAATCATAGATGTAATGAAGACTGAACCTTCCAAGACAGTGGATGTAGCCATGCCTGGATCTCTGAAGGTGGTGGATGCAGCCAAGACTGGTCTTCCCAAAACAGTAGATGAATCAATGCCTGAGCCTTCAAAGACAGGGAATTCATCCGAACCCAAGTCTCTTAAAATGGTGGATGGTAGCAAGGTGAATTTCCGGATGCTACCTTTACTGGGTGAGATTGTTTGGAGCCAAGCGCGGATCTCCCAAGAAAGTGGATGCAGACAGAGGATGCAGACTCAGTTGAGCTACTTAAGGAAGGTGATAGAGCTAAGCCTGGATTTTCTAAGGCAGTGGACACAACCAAGCCTGGTGTTCCCGATACAGCAAAGTTGGAGACACAAGATTCTGAGCATCTGACACTGAGTGCAGCCAAATTTGAGCCTCCTATTACAGTTGATGCAGCCAAGGCTGGACCTCCATTCAGGAAAAACTGAGGTCCTAAAATGAAGCCGAGCCTAGTTCACCTAAAAAAGTGGATTCAGCCAAGCATGAGCCTCCTAAACCATCCAAACCCGAGCCTCCTGTGATGGTAAATGAAGCTAAACCTCAGCCTCCTATGACAGTGGATACAGAAGAGCCTGGCTTACCTAACATTGTTGATAAGCTAAGTCTGAGTCACTTAAGTCAGTGGACAGAGCCAAACGTGAACCTCCTAAGGTAGTAGATGCAGTCATGCCTGCTGAGATGATGAATGCAGCCAAGTATCGGCTTCCTATGACAGTGGATGCAGTCAAGCCTGAGTCCCCTATGATGGTGGATGTAGCCAAGCTTGGTTATCCAGCATGTGCAACCAAGCCTGGGCCTCCATATACTTATAAGCCAGGGCCTCCGGATGCAACCATAAGTACAGCTTCTAAGACAGAGATTGCAGCCAAGCCTTGTTCTTCCAAGAAAAGGTGGATATAGCCAAGCCTGAAGCTCCTAAGGTAGTAGATGCAGTCATGCCTCCTGAGGTGATGAATGCAGCCAAGTATGGGCCTCCTAAGACAGTGGATGCAGTCAAGATTGAGCCCACTATGATGGTGGATGTAGCTAAACCTCACCCTCTTAAGACAGTGCATGCAGACAGGCCTGGACTTCTTAAGTTTGCTGGTACATCTAAGCCTGAGTCACCCAAGGCAGTGGACATATCCAACATTGGCTATCCTGAGACAGTCCATGCAGCTAGGTCTGGACCTTCTATGATGTTGGATGAAGCCAAGCCTTGGCCTCCTAAGATTGTGGATGTATCTAAGCCTTGGCCTCCAAGATTGTAGATTCTGCCAAGTCTACGCCTACTAAGACAGTTTACAGCCAAGCCTGGTCCTCCTAAAATTGTGGATGAAGCCAAGCCTTTGCCTCCTAAGATTGAAGATGAAACCAAGCCTAAGCCTATTAAGAAAGTTGATGCAGCCAAGCCTGGTCCTCCTAAGACAGTGGTTCCAGCCAAACCTGAGCTTTCTAAAACATTAGATGCAGTCGAACCTGAGCTGTCCAAGGTAGTGTATGTACCTAAGCCTTGATCACCCAAGACAGTGGATAGAGTCCAGCCTGGACTTCCTAAGATAGTTGATGCAGCTAAACCTAAGACAGAGGATGGAGACAAACTTGAGCTTCCTGAGACAATAGATGTGATTGAACCTGAGCTGCCTATGGCAGTCGATATAACCAAGCCTAGCCCTCTAAATTAAGAGCATGCATTTAGCCAAGCCTGGGACTCCTAAGAGAGTAGATTTACCCAAACCAATGCCTTCTTTGACTGTGGTTGCAGCCAAATCTCAGCCACCAAAGCCAGTAGATTTAGCCAAAACTGAATTTCTTAAAACAGTGATTGAAGGCAAATCTCTGCTACCGAAGACTGTGGATTTAGCCTCTGCATCTCCTGAAACAGAGTATGTAACCAAACCAAGTTATCCTAGGACATTGGATGCAGCCACTCCTGGGCCCCCTATGACAGTGGATGCAATCAAATCTTCTCCAGCTAGTTCAAAACAACTCACTACAGTTCAGAAAGAACTGCCTAAAGTTCCAGAACAATATCCTATTATTCCAGAACAACTCATTACCAAACCTGACAAAGTTATTCACTTTGGACCTGGACTTGAGGCAGTAGAGGTCAATTGCTATGGAGACTTTCAAGTGTTGTGCACACATACCACCATCATTGATGACCTCGAAGTGCAAGTGAAGGGTCCATCTGGCTCCAAGCCAGTTTATATTTCAGACAGTGGGAATAGGCAGTTCTCATCCTCCTACATCCCCTCAATCGCAGGAGATCACATCATTACAATCACAGTGAATGCTAAGCACATCCCAGGCAATCCTAATGTCAAATTTGTAGCTTACACCGACAAGTGTTCTGCTGAAGGCCCCGGTCTTGTGACTGGTATGACCACTGAGCCATGCTGTTTCAAGATCAAGACAGCAACTGGCTCTGCTAGGCTGCGGAGTAACATAGTTGGACCATCCAAGGCTGATCCCATTGATATGGTAGAGGACACAGAGGCCCACTCCATGGATGTTTTCTACCATCCTTCTGCTCCAGGTGAATACACTGTCTGTGTCATGTGGGGTGAAGCCAATGTGTATGGCAGCCCGTTCACTGTCCTCATCACGGGAGACACTATCAACAATTCATCAAAGGTAATTGTGTCTGGTGAAGGGTTGAAGGGAGGCAATGTCAATGAGCTTCTAAGATTCTTTGTGAAAAGAGAGGCTGGTTCTGGCCCAGGACCTCTTGGTGTGCATATGATTGGACCATCCCACACAACTATCACTGCAGATGACTCAGAAGGAGTTGAGCTTATCATCGTGTGTCGTGATCCTGGGGACTACCAGTTGATCTTGAAGTGGGGTAACGATAAAATCCCTGGCAGTCCTTACACTGTTAAGGTTACTGGGGATGGTTACCAGGTTCATCAAGAACTCCGCACTCCTGGTGGTGAAGATATGTCAACGATTAAAGCCTTTCAGCACCAAAGACGAAAAATAGTACATGTACAATCCAGAACAAAATAACACTATTTGAATATGTCATCAGTTACTAATGCTGTATCTTTGCATGTATTATTATTATTCCATTTCATGCATAATGTTACCGATGTAAGACATGTATATAGGGTGTTTGGAAAAATAATTGCAGTTCCTTATTAAGGCAATATCCTAAGCAACATTCTAACTTGGTATTTGAGGTTCACTTTGTTTCAACATTAAAAATAAGTGTTTTCTAATTTTATACAGAGGTTACTTTCTCCAATCCATTATCTTGACACTATGCTCAAAGACGAGTCTATCCAAGAGTGTCAACGCAAAGCAAAGGTCAGAAGTTATGGTAAAACATCCTGAGCATCCTTGATTTCTGTTGGTTATGAGGATTGTCACCAGGAATATTATTCTGGCGGAGGGGGAGGGGGAGGCATGCTGCAAAATTGCAGAAGGGATTTTTGTTGTTTTTCATCTTTAAGCTTCTTTCTGAGAGAATAAAAATGGATGGAAAGTCAAAATATAAAATTCAATATTTTGGGCTTCCCATTTTTGGCAATACTTTTTTTCTTGTTTTGTCCTGAAGATATCTCGACAGGTGGTTCAATTAGAAGCTGGAGTAGGTTGATTTCAGGAAAGTGTCCCACATTACCACAATCCTGTTATGTAGCAATGCCCCATGGTCTCGTCCTTCAACATGCCATGTAGTTTCTCAATTGCTTCATCCATAAATCTACTCACAACAAGTGAAAAGAAGATACATATTCAAAACTGACTAACATCTCATCCATATTTCTTACTATAATTATAGAACCAGCAAGTTTTGCAAGCCACACCCTTTCAGCACCTGTGTGAGGGTGTGGCTCATGAAACTACTGAAAATCTCCATCGTATTCCGGAAGTTTGCATGCCAGCAATTAAAAGCATGAGCCAGCAACTGAAGAGCCACCCAACCAAGTATGGCCAGAAAATGGAGTGAAGTAGTTTGTAAAATTCACAGTTGCTAAAAGACAAATTCCGAATAACCATACATACTCGTCATTTGAGCAAGTATAGACAGGAAAGAAAGAGTGTGGGTTAATCCACAGGGACTAAACAGTCCCTAGTTTGGAGCATGCTAGAACATGCTTATCAAGGCAACATTCTAATTTGGTATTTGAGTTTCACTTTGGTCGTTACAACAGCAATAATAATAAACTAGTAGCAGTAGTAGTAGTAATACAACAGTAATAATAATAAGCTAGTAGCTATTTATAGCCTCCATTCATCTATGGTAATAATATATAACATTATATAAATGACAAATGCTGGTACAGAAAATGAGTAAATTATACAAGTCTATTCAAAATCCAACATGAATTCTCAATTACAACACTCTGCTATGGACTGCTTCTGTCTATTTTTCCCCGATCTTTGCTGCCAAAAACGCTCCATAATCCATATGCCACAGCACCCAACACACCCACACCCACTACAGTTCCTACAGTGGCTGTTATCGCTCTGTCACCCTGATCTGTTTTATTTTCATCCGTTAGTGCCCAGTTGACAAATGACTCGCAGTTATTGAAGCAAACACTGTAATTCTTTTCAGTCAACCTCGATCGTGCACGTCGTATTGCTTCTCCACTTTCGTATAAATCCACATCATCTCGATAGGATACCAGTTCTATCTGGAAACCACTAAAATCAATCTCTTCTTCCAGAATTACATTCTTGCCACCTAACTGTTTGCCTTCTGGTCCACATGGAGAACTGTAGTGTATGACAAGTACTGTGCACTTGTCAACCACTTCAACCACTAGCATGTGGTGCTGGTACAAACCACGATCCTCTCGGATGTGATCTCCTGAAAATATAAAAATAGTTATTATTATAAACAATTTCTAACAACTGGCCAATGTCAAACACAACTGGAATAGAATAGTTTTTAACTAGGAATTATAACTACTCTTCTTCCTTGGATTCTGTAGCACTCCAGCACTTTCCCCTCATATTTTTAATCTATTTATAGCATTACATTGGCAATGTGTGGTTTAAGTAAATACACCAAGGTAGACTTTGTGTGAAATGTGACAGCATCATAAATGAAGGACAAGATGGTACTGCGCCATCTTCTCAGCAAGGTTTCAATGCAGTACATGCATTGTCTTGCTCTGACATCTCATGCACTAATTGAGGAGAATTTTAAGTCACACCCATTTAGTACTGATCATGGCCTGATGGCACACTGTAAAAAAAAATCAATCCATCAATAATACCCACACCACCATCTCTCTCTATATATTTAACTTGTCATTTATGACGAAGACATTCTAATCGAGGAAATGTGGTATTTTCAGTCCTAGCACAAAATCAGTTTTTGGGCAAAGTATCCCATCATATTTATAATATTGGTGTACATGATTATAAATGGTAAAGGGTGGCTACAGTTTTGTTTCTTTCTATAGGTCATTCCAATATAGTTGTTAGTTTGAAAATGAAACTATATTCTTGTTCTTGTTTCCAAGTTGTTAATTTTTGGTTGTTTATTCTGTATATTTATTTAAGTTGAGTAGTGGAGGACTACACCAAGTGTGAGCTTCAGGGTCTCCAGGACCTTTCAAGACTGATAACTTGTTTATTGTTGCTGTAAGCTGTTACACATATCGACATGCCATGTCTTGTGTTATTGTTGACTCTACCACATTGTTCACTGCATGAGTATCAGCACATACTATGCATGTCCAGTTTTGTTGGCATCAATCCCACGTTGTCTATGGATGACCAAGTTACTAGACATTTACAAGATCATCCCGCAGATGTCTACATATATCCCTTCTCCAGCTGCCAGAGTACCTATGAATGGACATGTGTGGAGATCTGTGGATGATCTATGGATATCCCTAGACTCTTGGTCATCCTTGGATAATCTGACAGATGGGGCATGGGGTATGTGAACATCCATGAATGAACCAAGAATATCACTAGTAACTTGGTCATCCATGAATGACACAGGATTGATGAACAATACCACACCATCCACACTTATAAAAGAGCATCTGAGCTAGCTTGATAACACCATCGACAAGAAGCTTTCTTCTTTTCTGCAATCGAGAAGCAGATTAGTGCATTGAAAGATTTTTCTATTAATGAATGGGCCTATTGCACGCAAGTTATGGGAGGCTAAAAAAAGATTGGAAAACTGTCTGAAATAGCTCATTCTTGTCAAAATATGCTCCTTTTTAACATTATGAAACTCCTCCTTCTACTCTTTAAATGACAGAAAACTTCTTTTGGTGAAAAATTCTCCCCTTTATAACCGAAAGAAGCCCCCAATTGGGATGTTTTAGAATGTTTTGAGGAAAAACTGTCTGAAATAGCTCATTCTACTCAAAATGGGCACCTTTTTAACATAATGGTATGTTTTAGATGAAATATTAACTTTGACTTTTTGAGGTGTTGGGTGTATGTGGGATGGGGGGAGGGGGGGGGGGGGTTTACTATTTCCCATTTTATAAAGTGCATAACAAAAAAGTTGTTCTGATCAAAACATCGGCTATAGAGAGCCAAGCCCGCCTTAATTCTGTTTAGCTACTTTTGATGCCGATTTCTACATAACACAATGTCTATTTTAACTATCTTGGGGTGTATGGAGTTTTAATATCACATAAGAATATGCAAGCATGTTTCTATTGGTCAACTTCTTTGTGAGTATATGAAGTTATAAGAGTAGGTAGGCATGTTTTATTTATTGATGCTACATAACACAATGTTTATTTTAACCATCTTGTGAGTGTATGGAGTTTTAATACCACATAAGAGTATGCAGGCACGTTTCTATTGGTCAACTTCTTTGTGAGTCTATGAAGTTATATATACTGAGTTTAAAATGTTGATATGTACATGTGTGTTCATGCTGAGTTACTACATTAGGAGATATTTATGCTGGCAAGCAACATAATTACATGGATGGTGAGTATTTAGCTACACAGGCCAGAGTACATTATCCATTATCTGCATCATTTGGCCTATAGTAGGCTAGAGCAACATCAAGCACATTGCTGGTGGCCAAGGGCAGTGTGGCCATAACTAGTGCGATATTCCTCCCCCCATCCTCCCTAAATTGGCCATACAATGCCAACCGTGTATCTGCCACAGTTTACCCTCAGGGCCCAGCATGACCAAGGAACATGGCCTAATAAGGGCCCAAAACTCACTGGGGTCAAGGGATTTCCAATTAATGTGCGACATGTGTGGGTAGGTCCTAAGTATCCAGTTTGTATACTTGTTGGTAAGTTTAACTGTTAAAGAATGCCGGAACCCCTGGTCCCCGTCCATAAGACGACATCCACTATACTTTTTTTTTAAAGGCACTCAGCTCAGGCTTGACTTGATTTAAGTAATCATTGATATACCTCTGGAACACAACCTAACATTTCTGGACAAGTGTTTCTTTATCTTTTGGCTATTGAGCTCCTACCATTTTGAATAATTTTCTCACAGACTATTTTCTATAGGTATTGGACTAGGCTTGCTGGCAAGATTACAAATTATGTTTAAGGAACTGTCTAGTAGGTAGCTAACTATTTGTAGTGTTTTAGCTTATAGATAAGGACACTTCTATAGTAGCGCTTATTTTGAACTTTCATATAGTTTTTTCACCTCTTTTCTTGGATCATGATGTGTCTGCCATGGAAGTTGATAAATATGTTGGACTCCATGGGCTCTGAACTTAAATCTGGGAGGCTACTTCTGGTGAGTATTTAGCTAACAGTTAGTAGTAGCTAGCTATTTTCTGATATTTAGGCAGTTTCTCGAGCTAGCTATATAGCCATACTGTTGGTCTCCTGACAAATACAGCCATTTATAAAATAGCTATAAAAATATGTTCACTTTCTCTAAGATGTGCCTGCTCATCATACGAAATAGAAGATGGACCTTAAACTTCATGGGCAATAGAGAAACTGACAATTCTTTCCAAGTAAGAATGTTTTGGATGTTACATTATTGATGATGATTTCTATCATTCAACGCCATGAGTCTATTTCACTTTCAATTTTTGCTTGGTAAGCTTGTCCCATCTGAACTCCACTTCTATGCTATCTGCATATATACCAATCAAAATTATAAGTTAACTTACTTTCTCATCAAAGACATTGTCCACAATATTTAATCTATATATGTGTTTTCCTGTAATAGTTGCTTACTAGAGTTGCTAGCTGAACCCTTTGGGGACCAGGGCTCCGCACAACGAATGCCAGAGGACATTATGATCAGCAGTTATGGTGGTGTTTAAAGGGGGGGGGGGGGGGGGGGGGGGGTCATAAAGAAGAAGCCCATCATCATGATTAAGCACTAGTCACAAATCTGTGATGCTTGTCCTTCACACATAATTGTTATCACAGCATTCATAACTTCCCTCTTCAGAACAATTAGGCTACTGCAATTTAATTACTTGTTTCTTAGATCCAGCGGGTCCAAATTTTAGCAGACGGGGGGGGGGGAATCACGTGATCCAAATCTGAAGCTGGTTAGAACGCAATGGCCTCTCTTCACTTTCGCTTGGTTGAGTACTGTAGTCAAGTTAGAGAGGCTCTTATCTGCAAATCATCTGTTGAAATGCAGTACTACAAATCCACACTTGTGAGTTTCCCTGATGTCGCTACTACTGTGGAATGGGGGCTGAAACACTAGTTGATGATGAAGTGGTCCGTGAACTTCGTGAATCATATGCAACAGTGTTGCCCATATGCTTCCTTTGCAAGAGTGAGGGGCAACTTGCTTTCTGCAAACAACCTTCCAATGTTGTTAAGAGGCCAAAAAACAGTAATGAGATGGATTTTTTTAAATAATTTTGGTTTCATTTCTTGGACCTATATAGTTTTTGAATATGTTGTTAATTGTATGCAACAGTGTTGCCCATATGCTTCCTTTGCAAGGTGAGGGGCAACTTGCTTTCTGCAAACAACCTTCCAATGTTGTTATGAGGCCAAAAAAACCAGTAATGAGATGGATTTTTAA
The DNA here is from genome assembly GCA_028752905.1 of Cladorhizidae sp. MBARI D1340-BT2. Classification (NCBI taxonomy): domain Eukaryota; kingdom Metazoa; phylum Porifera; class Demospongiae; order Poecilosclerida; family Cladorhizidae; species Cladorhizidae sp. MBARI D1340-BT2. The sequence goes on from JAQNBH010000001.1 coordinate 28,471,675, forward strand.
AAAATAATTTTGGCTTCATTTTTCAGCTTGGACCTATATAGTTTTTGAATGTGTTTAATTGTATGTTAATTGTCATGTAGCTACCATTTTTCTTGAAAGTTTTTCCCCTTTTTTTCCTTTCTTCCTGGTTGCCTGGTCTAAATTTGTGCCCAGGAATCTGAGAAACAAGTAGTATGGCCTTAGTCATATAAGGAGATTAGTGTGAATTAGTCATATAAGGGAATTAGTCGTGAAGCACAAAAGCCCAGGGAAATACCAGGGAAAGCCCCAGGGAAAGCCCCTTTATGTACTGCTACATTTCTCTTTCTCTCTCAAACTCTCCTCCCCACTCTTGACATATACAACATGATATAGTAATAGCATACTCAATATATGATGCATACCAGTTACATAGCATACCAGTTACATAGCATAACAGAAATGGAGGAGCCAATTTTGAATTGGAGAGAAACTGCCCCTTGACCCATCCTGTGGAGCCTAATGAAGGCTAGAGCCCAAACCGCGAGAGAGTAGCTAAATTTCGAGTAGCTATTGAGAAAGTAGCTATTGAGAAAGTAGTTGTAGTTCAACTGGGAATTCGTTGAGAATTTTACCCTACACAGTTACTTAGCTACGTATGACTAGACCCAACTGTACACAATAAATTAACTACAACTGTTGACATACCCGGTTTCAAAGAACAAACAGCAACTAGAGTAAACTTTGAATATAGCGACATTGTTTACACTGGGAGAGGTCCAGTTTCAGGATGAGAACTGCACTGGTGTTCCGCCCACACCGACAGGCAGCGAGCACGCGCAAATTATAATTTCCTACCGCCCACGCAGGTCAGCTGACCGCTGCCATATTACTCGCAAAGTTTTGCCAACTGGACTGCCATTCTGGACTGGTGGTGGAATGGGTTGAGTTGGAAAGGGGAAGGGGGGGGGGGCGGCGGAAGTCGTTGAACGTAAGCAAGTGATGAGACGGTTGAGGCCAGAAAATGTGTAAGATGTGATGGTGAGATAGAGGCAAAGCAATTTGTGTACAAGAGGTAAAATGTCTTTAAATAGTTCTTTGCGGTTGATGGCTTCACACACAGTGTGTGCTGAAGTGATGGTCTTTACTTCTGGTGCACCTTTCTTGATGAATAGACTCTTCATAGAATCCATTGAACTCCTCAGATCGAAACATTTCTTGCCCGTTTCAATGGCTTAAGAGCCTTTTGAGTTGCTATGCTTTTTCTTTCTCTTTTGTAGCGCTAGTGATACTTGTTCGGCATACTTAACATGAGGCCAAATACTATTCTAGCGACTGCTGCAAACCATTTGCTTTCATGCCATTACTCATCGTGGATGGTTGCATGAATGTCTTCTAATGTCTGTAAAAGCACACCATAATATTTTAGATAAACATCAATTGCTGATGATGATCGAGCAGTCCACCTTGTCGAGCAAAACAACTTTAGGCTCACTGTGTATCACATGCTTACTGGGGCTTTGAAGAGAATAGATGACATATTTGATAGAATTAGTTTTCCAATTTCCTTTGTGCCAAAAGCACCTCTTACACTTACTATCTTCCTTCCAATTCCTCGGAGACACAAATTCAAACAATGGGTAAAACCTGCGCAGGTATGGCTGCTGGATACTTGGTACTAATCATTCACCCAGCGTATTGATAGGTTCAGCTGTTCAATATTGCACCCATCAGTTGCTTCATGGGCAATAACTGAAAACCATGCAGAGGCTTCCTTCCTTCATTTTTTCATTACGTTGCATAGCAAATTTTGACCCACAACTCATTAACTGTTTGATTGTAGAGGTTCACCATGACCCCAGGTTTTGACCGCTTCACCTCAAGGCTCCAATTAGCACTGATGCACCCATACACACTACATGACTCACTCACTCACACACATACACACATGCACACAACACACACACACAGACATCCACACTGATGCACCCATGCACGGTTGATTCAGATTGTGTTTGTCATGTAGACGTAAATTGACCATGCCAATGATTTCATAAGACTTCAATAGTTATATTCTCCACAACAAATTAGACCTACATAAATTACTGATTTACATTATACTGATTTAGATCACAAATTGTTGTATGAATTGATCTGCCAATGATTTCATGGGATAATTTTTAGGATGTGTATGTTTTCTGTTCACCACAATGCTTTTTGGAGAAAAAGTCAGTCATATATATTTAAATTGTGTCTCCAGAGAGAGAGACCTTAGACCCAATTAACACATACACACAAATTCGGGGAAACACAACAGGTAGCTGCATATAGAAAGTATATTCACCCACAGCAATAGAAGGGAAGATGCGGTGTCACGTTATGCATATGGAAGCTAGTGGTTAGTGCTCTTCATTTGCAAACAATTACTAACACAAACCATATAATTCACAAGCAAGTTCCAGTAGTTATTATTTGGTACATACAACACATGAGGTTCGTTGTGGTAGTGTAAGGAGGACAGGCCAATGAGGCCATCCCATTGCAGTGAGCTTCAACGTGGTAGAAGTTACCATCTTCCTTCAATACAATTCTAACTTCCTGGAACACCATGACTTGATCCACACAACATATTCAGTACAATAGTTCATATATACAGACATGAGGTAACCTTTGGCCAGGCACTACAATCAGTTTTGGTTGGAATCATAACAATCGTCATCTTGTTAGATATGTAGCACACAGCACAGGGAGCATTGTGATTAACACGATTGGACATGAGAGGTACTTCATATTGTACTCCATTGACAAAGTTATATCCTTGCATTCACAATGATTAGACAGCAGGTCATTAGGCATGCACAAGTAGTTAGAAGCTTTGTGACTGTAAAATGTAGCTCCAGTCCTTCCCCTATAGAGTGTAGTTGTTCCTGTGCAACAGAATGAGACACCCACTGAGTGTAGGTGAGCCCTCCTGTTGGAGTGCTGTCCTCCTGGATGGCCATCTTGTTCCTTCTGTCCTTTGATTCCAGATGCCAGGGAGACACCTCTTGGACCAGCACCCCTAACTTCTTCCTTCATTCCTTTGCATCCAGTTTCTCCAAGATATCATGCTTTTCTAGTTCTGTATAAAAAAATATAATAATAATAACAATAATAACTAATAGTTTTAAAAAAGTAAGAAAAGAGTTGATTACAATTAGGGCAATCCAAGTTCTGCCTACCTCAGTTATGTAAAGATCATTCACAATCTTGTGGACTCTGCACATGCAGCTAGGAAAGCATGCATTTTATGAATATTCTTTTGCATTTTATGAATATATTATGAGGCTTGTTGTATATGTTCTGCAAGTCTATAGCCACTGGCTTGTGTGAGGTCAGGTCAAGCACATAACTCTCTACACAATGAGTGTAGTCTGTCCATAATGATAGGGATAACACTGTTAAAATACTTCTTTTTGCATACATTTCATTACCATTGTACTACTACCACCAAGTTTTAATTGTACAAATTAACAGGTACAGAATCATTTAGTCAACAGATAATTAATTTAAAAGCAGGAGTTTGATTAACAAGCAGGATTCTTGCCAGTGAGTTTGGAAGGCGATCCTTCTTCTGAACAAGAGCACATTCAAGGATCAAGGAACACAAAATTCAAGCCCACAATGTGAGGGGCTATCTCACTTGTTGTCTGAGCCTCATTAGTAAATTTATCTTGGCAAGAAGTAGCAAATAATAAGCACTCACATGGTGAGATTGGTAAAGGGTCATGATGGGCATCTCAAGGCCAACATTAGTATGGCATGGCAGACTTCCCCAGCTAACTACGACCATGAACTAGAAGTATATATATAGGAGGAAACATAATTGCCTATAATTAGCATCACGGACCTGGCCTGCTTGATGAGGAGGGCTAGACGACATGATATGCCATAAAGATATGCTGTAAAACTTGGCGCTGAAAGAAGTAAAAAAAAATTTTTCTTCACTATTAATATTTCTACAACACAAACTTTTTATAACCGCATCATTTTCCCTTGATTTTCGATTAGAATTAGGAGCATTGATATATTGTTGATGTGGGTCACCTCAAAATGAATTGATTGCGACTAACTTTGTTACTGTTTTGATGATGGTTTGCATAATGAAGAGTGCTAATTAAGCTAACATTATTATTTCCCATAGGTTAGCACTGTCAAATTAAATGCAACAGGATTATGATAATGCATCCTCCCTCCTATTGTTTTTCCACAAAATAATATTGCATACATTTGCACATATTTCCTGTGCATTTCTTCTATTGGTATTGTGTAAATGTGTGAATTGAAATAATGAGAGACTAGACAATGCCAGTAGGAAGCAGAAGCTAATGAATACACATCACATGAGGCAACTTCTTGGAGAAACAATTAGAACTACTTTGTACATGGGAACTCATGAAGAACATCTATTCAACCAAAAGGATATATACTTGAGTAAAAAGCTAGTTATTAAGCAGAGTGCTTATAACACCAGTCACAAGAAGGTGGACATTGAATACCCAGCAGGATTTGCTCAGGCACAGACATCTTTATAGGCATCGATCACACCTGCTTAACAACCAGGTTTTACGGTAGCTTATTGTGTGAATGACAACAGAATGTATGACTGCAGCAAGCCGCGGCCAGTGTATGGCTAGCTGATGGTTTGTGTGCACTATCTGGTTACAGTGCCTGCACAACATAGCAAATACACTCCCTGACCCTCTACTTCAGGCATCTGTGTATCCAGCTCACTGAGTATAAATGTTTCCTAAGCTTTCGCCATAAACATGTCAAAAAGTCCTTTCTGGCCAATTCTCAACATTTCCCCCCTCTTTCTAAGCATTTTGGGGGCCTTTCGGTTAGTGCAACTTCATGTGTCGACAATAATTATCATTAGAAACTCTTGTTAGGCACGAGCAGGCTATTGCAAGCTCAAACTGACTTGACTACTGCACAGTTCAGTAGATGGTACATTTCAGTGCATGGTTAACCATACAACAGTTATGGTTATTACCAACACTTTTTTCAGGTTAAGTGTGCATGTGGAGGTGTGTGGTATCTATATATAGCTCAACTATGAATAATGTTGTGATCTTACTTAGGCTAGATATATGCCTTATGATAACCTTCACATGGTAACATTAAATGTTCTGTAGATTGCTCCTTCAAATGTTTCAACCAAAATGCGTATTTCGGTCTTCATTCGGTCTTCATTCATACAAACTGCACATGATTCAAGATCCTTCTGAATGCTAGAATGTATAAGGAAGTCACATATCAGAGGGATAATGCTGGTGTATGGTTTCACATGCATAGTCCTGAGATTGACACCAAGCAATTCGGCAGTGCCAGCCTTACATCTTGATTGAAGTGAGATATAAGATTTGGTGTGCAGTTATGCCAGTAGCAATTCCCTCATTTCCTGGCGTTATCATTCGCTGAGGTCTCCCACAAGATTGGGTGGTGTTGGGTCCACTTTTCAAGTTCTCCCTTCCTGTATGCTTGTTGATTCAGGACTCCAACCTCCTCCTTGTCTCACCAATATACACTTTCCTACAGCTGCAGGAAATTCTACACTCAACTGATGAGTTCATGGTAGTTGGCAATATATTTTATCCTGCTAAGCCGAGATATTCAAAAGTCATGCAGATTTTCCATTATTATTTTTATAACGAACACGTCTGAGGCTCTCACATATATGTGGTGATGACAATGGGGGTGGGGGCTTTCCCTCTATTTTATACCTATTCTTCTCACTCCCCTCAGCTTCTAGACTCAACGTTACAAGTACACGGTGTATATTGTGCTAAATTTTTACTCGTTTTAGGATATTTCACTGATGGATAAGTCGTTCAATTTATTGGATGATTTGGAATCTTCTGGTATAGAATGGTATACAATGAACATTGTATGTATGTTATGTGTGTGTGTGGGGGGGGGGGGGGGGGGGAAGTAGAGAGTTTGATAGAAGATAGAAGCATGGACCTGGAAGCATGCAAACTCTGGCCCTAGAATATCCCTACTCCAAGCCATGCACTAATTGAGCTAATGCTAACCATATAACTTTGCAATTTTGTTGATAAGTCAACCAGCACCACCTTTAGGATTCCACCAATGATGGTCACCACAACTAGTTGTTGGGCAAATGCACTAAAATGATTGTTCAGTGGACCTTGCATATCCCGGCAACGCAGTGGGACCTACTAATAGTTCAGATGGGGGGAAATCGGATCCACAAAAAGCACGAATGTCGTTATAAACTCATGAATATAATTAAAATGCTGACTTGCGTTGTTTGCACTTTTTTTAATCTGCAGGGCCTTGGGATGCGAGCAGCTTACTTCCTGGTGCTAAGCAGCTATGTCCTCAGTAGCTGCCATGTGCTGTCTTACAAACACACATTCTTTACAGTAGTATTATATGTATTGTGTATAAGCAATTAACTCTGTTTTGTACATAGCTACACTACTATTTACAAAATAAAAGTCCAAGAGTTGTTTCCTTCAGGTTAACATGCCTCATCTTTCATACCAGATGTCTCACTCCTTTAAGGACCATCAGTTGTGTCTCAGAGGATTCAGAACACTTGCAACACTTAGTACCTTATCATCAGTAGTGAGCCTGTACTGACAATAAATGATGGTACGTCTGATTCTCCTTCATGTAACTTTTCATGGAATTCTGCTGACTATGTTAGCAATGGTCCACTGACTGGAGTGCCTTGCCCCCCTTTCCAGAGATACAGAGCACTTTCAAGCTAGTCACTTTTAGCAGGGCATGTTCCAGTACAACTTGAACTCATTCCCTGACTATCAAGGGTGATTGGTTTGGCTTCATTATCTTTTATATTGCCTTTTCCAATGCCATTTCTTCGAGTCTAGCTCGAGTAGTTCCTTTAGATATCTTGCTAAGAATAGCGAACTTCAACTCAACAGACATAACTATGCTCTTGCTGGCCAGAGCAAACTGATTTAGCTTTCACATGCAAATCTCTTAGCCAGCACATCTCATTCTGTAATGGAAACACTAGGTCTACTTCTACCTACAAACCTCCGTCATTTCCATTTAAATCGAGTAGTATGCCTGTGGAACTTCTTTCCTCCAATCAATCTCTCACTCTCTCTCTTACTACTTTAAGAAAGGAGCCCAGGAGCCACCAATGGTCATTCACAACTTCAATTCAGATCTCACATGTACATTTTACTGTGTATGCCCATGCCCAAGATCCTTCTCACTTACCTCATAACTTGGTTAAAAAGGCTCCTAACTGCATGGAGCTGCACCATGTATTGGTGTCAGTTCTCTCAACAAAAATACTCTGTCAATGTAATATCTCAATAGTACTCATGCAGTGTCTCTATACATCGAAAAACTCAAGCACGAAATCGTAATTTGCATTACTGAAAAGGAACTATCAGTTCATCACTGTGCTCACAGGTGAGGCAACCCTAGCCATCCCTAGCTGGGACCTAGCCCTAATAACACTAACCCTTGAATGTGATTAGTGGAGATGATATTGGTGATGAGCTCAAGTTCAGAGATTTCGTGTGTAAACGGTGTCATATGTCCAACATAATCCTGAATGACATCTCTAGTAGCTAGAGATACTATGACTCTGTGAGAAACAGACAGATGCCACCACAATGTAAGTGGTGCACATCATTAAGTTGTGGTTGATATCTAGCAACCTCGCAGTGGTATCTCTACTTTTGGACCACACTAAAATGAACCGAAGGCTATCCTGAATTGGGACATGCTGTATTGGCACTGTCCTCTCAGTGCATTAAGAATGATCACCAGACATATCTATCTTAAACACATCAGGTTACCATTGTTTTAGAAACTTGTAATTTTGTTGATTTTCTTTAATGAAAAACTAATTTTAATATTTATATTTATATTTCGTTGTTCCACTTAGCGGCTCTAACTTTTTTGAGGAAATGAAACTGTGACTCCAAATATAAGAATCCATGCCCAGGCATGCGCTAGAAGCTACCATCACCAGGAACTGCAGCATCGGCGACATTGATTTAACTTTTTTTTTGCATTGGCAACTATATATATAGGTGGCTCACAAGCAACATGGCCATGACCAACGAGCTAGTTGGTGCTCACATAGCGCAAATAGTTTCGTAGCGAGGCTGATCCTCCGAGCCACTTTCTTCGTTGAGAAGTCGATCCAACATAGTTTTGATCATTGTTGTGAGTGATAGAGGTTTGCAGTCTCTGATGGCTTTTGTTATAAGCCTGGTCACCACATACAAAGTACATTGTGACATGATTAATAACAGTCTAAAATTACTATTGACAAAAACTAGAATAATAATTGCAAATCATAGTTTAGCATGTCAGCTGTTCAAAGAGGGGCAGGTAGGGATCAAAGTTCAACAATCAGCTCATCATACAACAATTCCTTTCTCCTCTGCCACCACTTCCATACCCAATACACCTCCTCCATTAATGCATCACTTACTTTGTCCACACTTCCCCCCACAGCAATGCCACCTTTCTATCCCAACCCATTCTACTATATATATTCATCCGCCACTGTCCAGCCCCTACAATTTTGTGTATCTTATACACCAGTAGCAGCCAATCCCTCTCAAATTCCTCACACATCACCAAGAAATGCCCCACATCTTCCTCTGCTTCCCACTATCACTAATTATTCCACATCTCTTCTTATCCTCTAGCAACCTGGCAGGTTTTCTCAGTCTAAATTGCAAACTCACAACTTCCTGACGCTGCATACACCTCACATACCTCTCCACCCCTGCACCATTCTCCAATTTGTAGAACTTCTGTTTATTTCATCTTCCCAATGATCACTCTCTAGTTTGTAGTTCCTCCACGAGATCTCATACTCTTCCCACCATCCAATTCCTTTGTCCCCGTTTATTGACAACTACTTTCACCGATCTGCTCTCTTCCAACCCCTTCAATCTCTTCCCAAACAAAACCTTTATCTCTTCCCAAAACAAAACTTCCATCCTCCTTCCTCTCCTCCAGCTTCCTCCACTCCATATCTCCCTGTATTGCCACTCCTGCTACTGTATTAGTTGCCCCCAACAATCTCTTACCCACTCTCATCTGTGCCAAGTCCAACTTCTTGCATGTGTTATGTCCTCCTGCTCGCCGCACTTCTGCTGCATCCTCAATTCTACGTTGCACTAGAAGCTCCCACACCATCCCTCCTGTTTACTTCCACCTGCCCATTCACTCTGCTCATCCTTGCCTCCTTGCCAACCCACTCTTCTGCCATCTTCTCTAATTATTCCTATCAAAACATACTCCCAAGTAGTTAAACTCTTCTATCTCTTCCACTAGGTATATATCTCCTCACCAATCCTCCAACTAACTCCTGCTTCCTTCTTCCCTACTGATACGACCTTGCTCTTCTTACTATTAAACTTCATTTTACACCTTAATACATATGCAGTATCATATCCAACATAGCTTGAAGCTCCACCAGAGTTCACTAAAAGAACATCGTCTGCAACCTGCATCAACACCCTTCCACCACGTATTTGATATTATCATCATTATTTAGTATTATTCCAGGACTCAAAGTGAGGGATATGAAACATTGGTGAGTGCTGACCTGATAGTAGTTAGCTGACACAGAGTAGAGAGCAAGTAACATGATGGCTCTTGAAAAGCTAACATAAAGTCAACGTCTTCATTCACTTACCATGACACTCCTGAACTCTCTATGCATGTATCAAACATATCATCACCTCATTTCAAACTTCCTAATTTCTGCTCCTATCCATTTTCTTTGTCCATATGACAAATGCACTCTCTAAGTTTATGTCCTATTTAAATAATAAAATAACGGCAATAATAATAACACGAGTCATGGAGGCGAGGCGGACCCAGGGTGCCCACCACTGCTGCAGCATCACTGCTTTGTATCACCATAGACAAACATTGAAGTAGGTACCTCCTGGAGTTCACCTCTCCGGTTAATGTACGGGACTTACTTCCCAATTTCTAAACAAAGGATCATGCCTCGGGCCCCAACACACAAGATGTCGCCATCGCAAAGGGAACAGAAAGTGACTGTTCTTGAGATGCTGCTCCGCTGGTAGCCCTGGCATTGCTGGCAACGTATGATGGAGCAAATGATGTATTGGGGGCAAGAGAGGGAATTCCAGCAGGTTAGATAAATTAATAGTTGAGCTTTGAGACATTGAGACAGGCCATAACTAAGTACAAAAATAAGTTGATAATGATTGCCGAAGAATATGAATGAGTGATTTGAATGGGAGGAGGAGGGTGCTTAAATACCAGATCCCTTTTCTGATATGGGAGTTCGGCTAGGTAGACGGCGGGGATTCCTTTGGAGGAACTGTCTCTCTCTCCGTTAGTTTGTCTCCAAGTATTAATTAAACAGAGGATTTCAATCCCTGCGGACAGTGCGGGGGGGAGAGGGGAGTTGGTTTCAAATATCACGTGAAAACGCTTGGCCTCGCCCCTTCAGCTTAGCGTGTAGCTATGTTCGCGAAGAACGTGTCAAGTATACCGTATTGGACTGGTGTGGATATGGGGAATAATTTTAGGTGCACTCCTTGGTATCACTGGGTGTGGGTGATTGGAGGAATTGGAAACTTGGCGGTAAGATTCTAGCCATAATATGGTGGAAGTGGGCAGATACTGTTTGCATAGTGAAATCTTGGCGAGTAAGGAAGACCTAGTCAGCATGGGTACGTACGGGACGAGTAGGAAGACCTAGTCAGCATGGGTACGTACGGGTATAGCCCACCCCCACCTTCATCCGCCAGATTTCAGTCGAGAGACTTTCCCCTTGTAATTTACTCGCTAGAGATTTCGGCTAGATGTTTTACGTGAGTCTTACCTTCTCTGGTGATGGATAAAAAAAAGCAACTAGCCAGAAACTTAAAAGTAAATTTCAAGTTGATTATCAGAGAAAGTGATTTTGTACCTGTCAGACTGCTGAGTTGTGAGATATGTGAGTCAATGATAATAGAGATCAAATTGAACTCTCCAAATATGTAAGTCGATGATGGAGATCAACAGTTATTTGAACTTTCCAAATAAGTGCATTCTACTATTATTACCTGAAACAATCGTCATAATGTTTTATGTATTTGTAAAAACCATACACCAGTTTAATCTGTCTTGAGTCATTGTCGTACATAGCCTGTTTTCAGATGGCGCAGTGCACTAAAACTTCTTTTAGTTTCTAGTGAAATCAATTTAGGTTGACAGATCTTGATAATCTCTGTTGTTGGACTAGTTGAGGACCTTGGGAACGCAATCATTGACGACAAATCCTCTAGTGCTGATCCTTCAGTGCTACCAGCATGAAGGGGGGTTAACTGCTCCTATAACAAGAACGGATTGCTGAAGTCAAGAGTAATAAAAATGAAATGACTTCTTCTAAGACCTCAAAATATATTTCTTCTGCAGTGCTCTGTAAGAGGAAATTCAGATGCAGCTTCTCTGACATCAGACCAATGTACCACTTACCTTCTACGTGTGTGGCAGTGAAGGTGCTGGCACTTCAAGTGAAGAACATCACTTTAACATAATGTTCCGAAATGGGTCGCCTGAATGGATTTGTCGAATTGCCTGAAGGGTTAGATTCTCAAGGTTTGGCAATTTTCAAGTCAAGGTCTGTTTCAGCTTGTAATGGTCGTGATGAATCAACCATACTCAGAAACAAGCTTCCGAGAAGAACTCGAGTTTCTCCATTGCAGCCACTCCAGTTATTTCTGCTCTTGCTTCTGTGCCTTTTGTGTTGCTTCTCTTGCAACTTTCCAAGTGGACTGCAAAGCTTCGCATATAATTCTCTGTGAAATTGATGCTGTTGATTCTGCTCTGACTGTCTACTGAGTTGGACGTCTCGAGATTCCAAAGTCTGTCATGGTATATATTTTTTTAATCACATCTCACTCTGGGGATTAAAAAAAATTTAATCAAGCTTCATAATTTCATTCACAAATGTCACGAGTGGATTCCATCCTTCAATGTATCTTGTGCAGACAGATTCAATGCATGCTCATAACAATGCAGCTTGTGCACATGGCTCTATCCTTGTTGCAACTCCGGATCATTGCTCCAGGCATACTAGCTGCTCCAGGCATAGCTACTAGCTGCACCGTCATACATAGCAATGGCATCAGCAATTTTCAATTCTGAGATTCATGCATAAAACAATATCTTGATAGTCATGACTGTCGAAGTTGAATCCATGCTGTATAGCCTTATAGCCTGCTCATGGACTTGTAAATAATCATCCATATAGTCAACCTTTTTCCAGATATAACTTGAGGAATTTCACAAACTAGTTTGAGAGCCATTATACTGATGATTTCATTTTGAACACTTGGGACTCATAAATTTGTCGCCATTCTTTTCCATCCACTTGGGGTTTTCTTAAGCACAAACTTTTAGAAGCTGAATGAAGTTAGAATTGAACTCTCTTCTGACTTCCTTTGAAGAGTTGCTCTTACACTTACCTCATATTAGCTACCTCATATTGGCAGACCCTACTAACCAAGATAGCGAATTGTACACAGCATCTCCCTATTCTCAGGTTTCTGTTAAGCATGGGTAGTACTAAACATTCAGTGTATATTTTTGTAGCTTTTGGGGGACTGCTTCAGTAGTGCATACTGCCTCCTGGTGTGCAGCAGAACATTGGTGTTTTGACACTCATTTTTACAGCTAGAAAAGCCTGTCTTACAGAATATGTGCTTGTTATTTTTAGCTGGAAGGTTTCATTGCTCAACTACAAAGCATCTTGGTAGTGCAACCATATTGCTTATACCAAGATGGAGAGCAAGCATGGTGTTTCTTGCCAATGTACGATTTGGAAATGACAGGCCAGTTGGTTGGCGAGTTTTTATAGAAATTGTGAGAGTATCTGCAGCTGTTTGTGTGTGCTGAGAAGTATCTTTACAATCTTCTGCATCCTCAAACACAAGAGACTCTTTGAACTGTCCAAATATGTAGGTCAAAGATAGATTATTTGACTTTCAAATAAAGTGTCTTCTACTATTATTAAGTGGCTCTAATGGTTTCCTCTTCCTTTAGCAGTAGGTTCGTTACATTCCAAACTACTGCTACATGTGGAGTTAATTCATCAGATGGTGGTAATGAATTGCTCAGGTCATCGTAGGTGATCAATGAAGAGCTTTTTTGGTATATAGTAAATTTCCTTAAACCATAACTGGAGACATTTATCATGGCCTGATGATCAACTCTTGCTTTGGCAGGGGAAAAACGGCCTGCAAGACTTGGCACCTGATGTTGAAGTGCTAGACACTGTTGTCCACGTGAGAAGTGACACTCTTGGCCTGTTGCTTTCAACTTTAGTGAGAAACAACCGGAGAGGTGGGGTGGGATCAGGGTACATTTCCCACCACCCTTCCACTCAATTATATTTCTACGACATTGCCTAATAGGAAAAGCTCTTGTCTCAAGGTGGAGGAAGGTGGAGGGGGGAAGAGAGGGAGTAGACCATTTCTTGTGGTTAAAAATGTTTAATACGTCATTCATTTTCAAAAATTTTCTTCCCAAAAGGTAGCCCATTCTGTGTGCTTTCCGATGATGTTACAATAGTGGTGCTGCAATAAACTATGGCTGAAATATGGGCAAAACCACAAGTCATTAAAAATTATATTCGCTCTTGCTCCCTAACCATAGGTCTTCAACACTTGTCATTTATGGTGATATCAGAGTACCTAACAGATATATATATACAAGAATTTTTAAAATGATTAATTTCCCCCATTATCCCAATTTCATTTTCGCAGTCAGGTGACCGACTTTATCTCATCAGAAAACGACTGACTGATAATTCAAAATACTGAGCAATGCTAGAGCTTTCAGATTCTATAAAAATTATTTACTAAGGACAAAAATTGGTTATGTCAATGCAGGAAATTACACTTTCCTGGTAAATCAGTTGGAAGTTTGAAAAGTACACTAAAACTACATGGCTTTTCCTCTTATTTTTTAACACTAAAAAAACCCTGCTGTTACGACTTTGGAGCTCCATAAATTCTGCACACTTCACTCTATGAACGTGATAGATCTCTATGTGCTCTCCTCTCTCTGTTGATACTAAAAACTGTTGCCTAAGTACAACCATACCCAAGGTACAGGCAGTCAAAATTGGAGCCCTCAAAACCATGCCCACAATTCTAACTCCTAATTGGAAAGTGCGAGACAGTTGAAATTAGTACCAGTGGCTCTACTCTATACAATGAACAATTAAGATTAGGCGCTAAAACGCAAGTACTTAGTATGCAGAATTTATGGAGCTCCAAAGTCATTACCACAGGGTTTTTTTAACACTTGGGTATTATCCTATTTCTCGAGAGGTATACAATGATATGGGTGGCTAAAACGTTTTAAAACTCAAGAATGGTCGACAACTTGAAATGCAGGTGGTATAATAGTGAAGGAATAGTGAAGGAATGGTCATGGAAAAAGAAGAAAGCTTTTCCCTAAAAAACCCCACTGCACTTGGTTTAGTACATATATAATAAGAGAACCTGTGATGAACCCATTCCCCCCCTGAAGTGGAACCCCCCCCCCCGTTTATAGTAATAATCCAAATACACAGGCATCTGTGTCTATTCTGAAGTTTGATGCTGGTCGAGCTTTTATCACCTAACCCAAATGTGAACTTACCAAGCACTCTACTACTTTCATGGCCTCCTTATCTATCCCCACAACACAACTCATATTCACTGGATATAACATCAATTAACATGTATATATATCCCCCTCCCCCTGTATTGGTTATAATTATGTGTGTGTTGTTGTTGTTTTCGGGGGGGGTGGGTGGCATGCATAAGTGTTTTCGACCAGTGAACTTCCTTTGGTCAAAATTGATCCTAGCCTTCTTTCACAATACCCAGCAAACGCACAGAAGGGAATTGCCATAGCTATAACCACAATACTGACATGAGTAACACTTTTACTAAGATGACCTATATATGCCATCAGTACGATTTTTCATCTTGCCTGCCATAAAAAGTCTCAACAGTTGTGTATCCCCAAATCCCCCCCCCTCCCAATTGTTGAACATTCCCAAGCTATGCTTTTCATGTATCCACAGCCAAGCATCATAATTACTATTATGCACTGCATTGGGTGATGACGGTCCTCAAGGACGTAGCATTTTGAAGATTTGAAAAATCATCTCATTTACACAGGATGCTATATATACCCACTTCACATCATGCAGCTAATTGCAAGGCTATTAGCAATCACTCGAGCAACATACCAGCAAGGTATCTAGTGCATGGTCTTTCAAACAATCTTCCTTTCTATTGTGTGCAGGTGGGAGTGTTCTTTCCAGAAGCTATCCCTTATGGATATCTTGGACCTGTTGGTGATTTTCTCCACTACATCCATCACGCCCACCCTCGTCGCCTCGCATTGATATTGACAGCAGCAGTAGTAGCTCATATAATGGAAGGCATCTATGCATTCATACTGACCAGGTAAAGTGTGACTTACAATGACAAAATCCAGACACCAGTGATGATGTAGGGTCATGAATTACGAAGAATCTGTGGACATTTTTTTGACCCGTCCATCCAAACAAGAGTGTATTATCACCAGTTAGATGTACCTTTACCATACATACCATGGTAAGGGTTATCATATAACAGGTTGAGGTTTGCATGAAAACACTCTCGTTTACTTTGTTTTAACAGGTCAATCCACCTCTATATATACAACACAATATATACAACACAATTACTTTTGCCCCACTTCACACTTGTGTGAGCTAATGAGAACATGTCGTATAGCAATACATTTTTGTTCTCTTTCTGCTCAGACGTATGAAGCTGGACACTAAGGACACAGCCTTGTGGACTTGCCAGACCTTGATGCTGGGCTTCACCTCCCTTCTACCCCTGCGTGCTCGGTACAAAAAACAGCAAGCGAGCAAGAAAGACTGAGAAAACCACACCCTCAATGTGTACATCCTTGTTTGGCCCGACCAAACAAGATTTTGTTTGTTTATTTGAGGTTTTGTTTTCCAGCATTGCTATATGATTACATCAAGTACAGCAGACATAATAAAAATGGCCGCTACATGTATCGATTGCCAGCATCGTTAGTGTCTTGGGCATGTACTAACAGGCTATACTAGTTTTAATTACCCACTTTGTTCTACAACATTCAACATAGGTGGGTGCACTTTAAAAGAAGTTGGCATATGCCCTTGGCTTGTCTTGGTGTTGCTAATGTGCTGTATTGTCACAGCATAAACACACAAAAATGGCTGCTATATAGCATAGCAGTACAGAATCCCTATATCAGTCGTAACTCCTCCGACTTGAGTTTCGACAACCACATACAGCAGGTGACTGGCTTCTCGCAACAAAACACCAAAACACATGCCATATATAATACAAAGTCGATTAGCACAAGAAGGTTTGACAGTTTATATATCAGCCTAAGCATAATAACAAATACTACACATCTGCTCATAGCAACATAAAATGGTGTGAGAAATGCTACTCGAATAAGACAACAGCGCAACACAACTCAATGGCTGTGTCACACATTACATTATATAGCAGGTCATCATAAATAGAGAAATAAGCTGTAAGTTAAAACGTAACACTGTTGTTGCATCAGCAAAATAACCGTAGGTCTACAAAAAAAAAATAACAACATCAATGGATGAGATAGTTTCACCTCTTCGTTGCATGTAATCTCGTCCATTGCCTCGCTGGAAAGAAAGAGGAAAACTTGATGACAGCCATGACATTCTACAACGTCATTTCATAATATCTCACTCTCTTTTATCTGTGGCACAGTAAGTACACACTCGATGTTCATTGGAACTCAACCTTTCAGGGCACCTGTGATGTGCATGGGTGCTTAGTCATGAGGCACCTGTGATGTGCATGGGTGCTTAGTCACAAGCCACCTGTGATGTGCATGGGTGCTTAGTCATGAGGTACCTGTGATGTGTATGGGTGCTTAGTCATGAGGCACCTGCGATGTGCATGGGTGCTTAGTCATAAGGCACCTGTGATGTGCATGGGCTTAGTCATGAGGCACCTGCAATGTGTATGGGTGCCTTGACTAAGCACCTGTGATGTGCATGGGCTTAGTCATGAGGCACCTGCGATGTGCATGGGTGCTTAGTCATGAGGCACCTGCGATGTGCATGGGTGCTTAGTCATAAGGCACCTGTGATGTGCATGGGCTTAGTCATGAGGCACCTGCAATGTGTATGGGTGCCTTGACTAAGCACCTGTGATGTGCATGGGCTTAGTCATGAGGCACCTGCGATGTGCATGGGTGCTTAGTCATGAGGCACCTGTGATGTGCATGGGTGCTTAGTCATAAGGCACCTGTGATGTGCATGGGCTTAGTCATGAGGCACCTGCAATGTGTATGGGTGCCTTGACTAAGCACCTGTGATGTGCATGGGCTTAGTCATGAGGCACCTGTGATGTACATGGGCTTAGTCATGAGGCACCTGCGATGTGCATGGGTGCTTAGTCATGAGGCACCTGTGATGTGCATGGGTGCTTAGTCATAAGGCACCTGCGATGTGCATGGGTGCTTAGTCATGAGGCACCTGCGATGTGCATGGGTGCTTAGTCATAAGGCACCTGCGATGTGCATGGGTGCTTAGTCAAGGCACCTGTGATGTGCATGGGCTTAGTCATGAGGCACCTGTGATGTACATGGGCTTAGTCATGAGGCACCTGCGATGTGCATGGGTGCTTAGTCATGAGGCACCTGTGATGTGCATGGGTGCTTAGTCATAAGGCACCTGTGATGTGCATGGGTGCTTAGTCATGAGGCACCTACGATGTGCATGGGTGCTTAGTCATGAGGCACTGCGATGTGCATGGGTACTTCGTTATAAGGCACCTGTGATGTGCATGGGTGCTTTGTTATAAGGCACCTGTGATGTGCATGGGTGCTTAGTCATAAGGCACTGCGATGTGCATGGGTGCTTAGTCATGAGGCACTGCGATGTGCATGGGTACTTCGTTATAAGGCACCTGTGATGTGCATGGGTGCTTCGTTATAAGGCACCTGTGATGTGCATGGGTGCTTAGTCATGAGGCACCTGCAATGTGCATGGGTACTTAGTCAAGGCACCTGCGATGTGCATGGGTGCTTAGTCATGAGGCACCTGCGATGTGCATGGGTACTTAGTCAAGGCACCTGCGATGTGCATGGGTACTTAGTCAAGGCACCTGCGATGTGCATGGGTGCTTCGTTCTAAGGCACCTGTGATGTGCATGGGTGCTTAGTCATGAGGCACCTGCGATGTGCATGGGCTTAGTCATGAGGCACCTGTGATGTGCATGGGTGCTTAGTCATGAGGCACCTGCGATGTGCATGGGCTTAGTCATGAGGCACCTGCAATGTGTATGGGTGCTTAGTCAAGGCACCTGTGATGTGCATGGGTGCTTAGTCATGAAACTGGCACTGGTAATTCCCAGTATGCACACTTGCACTATTCGCCTTCACATGAACATTTGTAATGATGTTAGCCAGTTAGGGCTAGCTCTGAGCGAGGACTTGCTGGCTGTTTCAGTGTCCAGTCAGAGCCTCTGCTTTAGCTACTTGTTCTTGAGCCTCAGGCCATCTAAATTTCCATGTCATTGACTTCAACTCCACCAAGCCTGCAGATGGAACATCTTTATCTTTCTCAGATTATGCACAGGATTTCAACAAAATCTCCGATATATACTAGGTACTTTCTAGGTGTAGCCAACCCAATCCTAGATCTCTACAAAGAGCAAGGTGGGGGCTCACTACGTAGTCTACTCGACGAGTTATTCGACTTTATATTGAGTGCACAATGGTATGCATAATACTACATGTGCGCGCATGATGCGATTGGATACGAGAAAATCAGTCAATTGTACACAGAGAGAGTTCCTGTCACACACATATAGCAGGGTTTCATTTAGAAAATTGTCCAAGGGGGGGCAACTGGAGGAATCTGGATATTAAGGGGAGACATGATGTCAAGCACTTATCAACATCAAAAAGAATTTTAATAATACAATTTCCAAGGGGGGGGGGCAGCCCCCCCTGCCCCCTCCTAAATGAAACCCTGTATAGGTATCCTGTGTGTAATACACACATTACACATACACACGCACACACACGAGAGAGAGAGAGAGAGAAGTATTGTCACACACGTTGAAATGTCATCTGCTGGTTTCCATTTTTCTCGGGCCTGCTGCAACATTAAGAGCTGAGACCTGGAGACCAGGGGTAACGCCCCCCTCCCGGTGAGCCAATGACAGCCTCATAGATCTCAGAGGTCATTAAAACACTACCACCATCACCAGAAACAACTAAACTTCACAGACTACATGTACGTAAGAACTCGCATAATGCAAGCAGTTTGCTAGTGAGGCTGACTCCTCCCCAGAGCCAATGGTGGCCTCGGATTTGGTTAAACATTGCTCAATCAAGATTCTTCTCTTGGGGTTTCCACTGCGAGTAGAGCCAGAAAAATTCGAGTAAAGTGAGTAAGCCCTCCACGGGAGATAGCAAATACCTAATAATGATTAGCTGTGCATTCTGGTGGAGTTACATCAGCTCTACCATACCTCAGCGTACACCTCCTCACATTCACTGTACCTTGTAGAAGTTTACTTGTAGCATGTGCTTGTGATGTGTGTGTTATGTGTGTGTGTGTGAGTGCTTGTGCATATAGTGTCACACAAAATGTGTGTGTGTGACATGTGTGCACATGTACATACCTGCCTGAACGTGATATCATGGCCTCACCTGTTTCTATAGCTTTGGCTTCATTCGACTTCCACATTTCCGCCACATCATTGGCCAAAGGGTCATCAGGGTTAGGAGCACTTAACAACGCCTGGATGGACAACAGCACTGTCCGAATCTGAAGTGCCGGACTCCACTTGTCTGTGTACAGATACAAATCAACATGTCACTAAAGACACTGACAGCCATCATCTCATGGTCAGCACTTCACTAGCACAGGGGCAGCTTAGCAAGCCTTCCCCCTCCCAACTTGCCTCCCTTACTCAAGCTGTGGTCAGCACTTCACTAGCACAGGGGCAGCTTAGCAAGCCTTTCCCTTCCCAACTTGCCTCCCTTACTCAAGCTGTGGTCAGCACTTCACTAGCACAGGGGTGGCTTAGCAAGCCTTCCCCCTCCCAACTTGCCTCCCTTACTCAAGCTGTGGTCAGCACTTCACTAGCACAGGGGCAGCTTAGCAAGCCTTTCCCTTCCCAACTTGCCTCCCTTACTCAAGCTGTGGTCAGCACTTCACTAGCACAGGGGTGGCTTAGCAAGCCTTCCCCCTCCCAACTTGCCTCCCTTACTCAAGCTGTGGTCAGCACTTCACTAGCACAGGGGCAGCTTAGCAAGCCTTTCCCTTCCCAACTTGCCTCCCTTACTCAAGCTGTGGTCAGCACTTCACTAGCACAGGGGTGGCTTAGCAAGCCTTCCCCCTCCCAACTTGCCTCCCTTACTCAAGCTGTGGTCAGCACTTCACTAGCACAGGGGTGGCTTAGCAAGCCTTCCCCCTCCCAACTTGCCTCCCTTACTCAAGCTGTGGTCAGCACTTCACTAGCACAGGGGCAGCTTAGCAAGCCTTTCCCTTCCCAACTTGCCTCCCTTACTCAAGCTGTGGTCAGCACTTCACTAGCACAGGGGCAGCTTAGCAAGCCTTTCCCTTCCCAACTTGCCTCCCTTACTCAAGCTGTGGTCAGCACTTCACTATGGCTTAGCAAGCCTTTCCCTTCCCAACTTGCCTCCCTTACTCAAGCTGTGGTCAGCACTTCACTAGCACAGGGTGGCTTAGCAAGCCTTCCCCCTCCCAACTTGCCTCCCTTACTCAAGCTGCTACCTTTCATGCCAGCAGCAAACACAGTCAGTGTGTGAGAGATCAGTCAGCGCTATTAGGCATCTCAAAAACAACAACTAATCCAAGATCAACAACAAGGACTGGTGGATCGTACAGTATTCCTGATGAAGGCAAGAGCATTTAGTCGAAACGTCGCGAGTACAATTTTAAGTTGACTTACTCAACCTTGTCTAACAATGTACGTCAAGACAGAGTGAAACAGATAATCAGTTTATTGGTGCTAATTAACATAGCTACAAATTTGTTGGTTGTTGTTGCAAAACTAATGAACATATCATATACATATATGTGTAAATACTTACATGTGTGCATTGTATATGTATGTGTATATACATATATACGTGCATTATATATGTGTAAATACTTACATCTGTGCATTGTATATGTATGTATATGTGCATATATATGTGTAAATACTCATTGTATATGTATATATATGTGCATATATATGTGTATATATATGTGTGTATATATATATATATATGTGCATATATATGTATAAATACTTACATCTGTGCATTGTATATGTACAAATACTTACATGTGTGCATTGTATATGTATGTATATGTGCATATATACATGTGTGCATTATATATGTATGTATATGTCCATATATATGTGTGTATATATATATATATGTACTAGCAGGGGTACCTGGTGTTGGTGTTACCAAAAAAGAAAAGTGGTCGCGTATTGTCAAAGTACATTTCACAATACAAAATCCAGTCCTAAAGGTACAGGACACTGGTGCATCTTACATGTGGCAGGGATGCTCATAAAGGTACAGGACACTGGTGCATCTTACATGTGGCAGGGATGCCCATAAAGGTACAGGACACTGGTGCATCTTACATGGTGGCAGGGATGCCCATAAAGGTGCAGGACACTGGTGCATCTTACATGTGGCAGGGATGCCCATAAAGGTACAGGACACTGGTGCATCTTACATGTGGCAGGGATTCCCATAAAGGTACAGGACACTAGTGCATCTTACATGTGGCAGGGATGCCCATAAAGGTACAGGACAGTGGTGTATCTTACATGTGGTAGGGATGCCCATAAAGGTACAGGACACTGGTGCATTTTACATGATGGCAGGGATGCCCATAAAGGTACAGGACACTGGTGTATCTTACATGTGGCAGGGATGCCCATAAAGGTACAGGACACTGGTGCATCTTACATGTGGCAGGGATGCCCATAAAGGTACAGGACACTGGTGCATCTTACATGATGGCTGGGATGCCCATAAAGGTACAGGACACTGGTGCATTTTACATGTGGCAGGGATGCCCATAAAGGTACAGGACACTGGTGCATCTTACATGTGGCAGGGATGCCCATAAAGGTACAGGACACTGGTGCATCTTACATGTGGCAGGGATGCTCATAAAGGTACAGGACACTGGTGCATCTTACATGTGGCAGGGATGCCCATAAAGGTACAGGACACTGGTGCATCTTACATGTGGCAGGGATGCCCATAAAGGTACAGGACACTGGTGCATCTTACATGTGGCAGGGATACCCATAAAGGTACAGGACACTGGTGCATCTTACATGATGGCTGGGATGCTCATAAAGGTACAGGACACTGGTGCATCTTACATGTGGCAGGGATGCCCATAAAGGTACAGGACACTGGTGCATCTTACATGTGGCAGGGATGCCCATAAAGGTACAGGACACTGGTGCATCTTACATGTGGCAGGGATACCCATAAAGGTACAGGACACTGGTGCATCTTACATGATGGCTGGGATGCTCATAAAGGTACAGGACACTGGTGCATCTTACATGTGGCAGGGATGCCC
Source organism: Cladorhizidae sp. MBARI D1340-BT2 (assembly GCA_028752905.1). Taxonomy (NCBI): domain Eukaryota; kingdom Metazoa; phylum Porifera; class Demospongiae; order Poecilosclerida; family Cladorhizidae; species Cladorhizidae sp. MBARI D1340-BT2. Next base: position 28,494,353 of record JAQNBH010000001.1, read on the forward strand.
ATAAAGGTACAGGACACAGGTGCATCTTACATGGTGGCAGGGATGCCCCCAAAGTGACATCAACACCACCTGTAGTACCTTCAGATATCTGGTGCATCCAGGTAAAAAGTGGGGGAAATCCAACTTAGCGTGGACAAAATACTGGGGTGGGGGGGGGGAGGCACAAATATGAGCTATTTCCTCCACGTGGGCCTTGAAGCCTTCTCAGGACGGTCCTTAACCACCACACTAAGTTTTGTCCATGACGTTTCTATACAACTGGCTTCTATATACCCGGCTTCTATACACCTGGCTTCTATATACCCGGCTTCTATATACCTGGCGCTGCCCAGACAAATGATCTTTCTGGATGCCATACCAGCTTGAAAACATAATAACAGGGCTACCTGCCAGAGTCAAAAATGATGATGCAATTCCAAAATTCTGAAGGTATCTGATATGAGTGGTTAAAATTCCCACAAAACTGTCCAACGTATTTTCTGTGTAACACAGTAGTTTAGCTCGCCTGGCTGTGTGCAGCTTCTTCTGACCACCCCGGGCTGCTGCTCTGGTATTTCGTTGTCGAGGATCTCACGATGAAGGACATTCTTTTTCTCGTCCAAGCAGCTTCTCCTGAGCGCTGCCCTAGGTTGTAATCTGAACTATCCCTTGGCTAGTCTTCAAGGATAATGGAGGCTAGACAATTATTTTTTTAGTTGCATTGGTGATTCCAGGAAAATTGGGGAAATAGTCAAGACAGCTTTCTGTAGATTTGGGGATTTTTTTTTTGCGTTGGCGAACTCGTTGGCGACCTCATGATAATATTAGACTGCATTTTGTAGGGTAGTTGTTGATTATGCCGCTGACTTTACGTGTATCGTTGGGAGCGTAAAAAACATATGCACAAAATGGCCGTCGACGATCGCAAATAGCATGAAAAGAGCTACATTCTTAATTTCAAAACCTATATACAATTGGGTAACTACTTTTGAGCGCCAGTGTCGATGAACAACTTATATAATTTCATTTTTTCTTATAGACCCATGATATTTCATTCTATTATCGATCGATAGAATTTATTTAATTATTATTTATTTAAAATTGGTATTGTGCAGTTATAGAACGGCTGTATATATATTGCTTAAAATTTCCTTGGGTGACCTTTAAACGCTACAGAAGTCTGGATAGGGTCGTGGGTGCCTGAGAAATAAGTGGTCACACAAAACCCCGTATAAAAATGGACACTACTACTTCTGCATAATTATAAGCATGATTGTCAACTTCTTCTGGGTGACATTTTTGCTTCTTCCTTGCTTTGATCCCAATCTCACTTCAGCCGAGCCGAATATAATCCCTTCCATGAATATGGTTTCATTTTTTAAGTTCAAGTTCTTGTTTCAATTTGTTTTTTGTTTGTTTGTTTTGTTGTTTCTGTATACCTTATACCTTATAAGGAAATAAAATTCCGCATGGAAAATATCAGCTACGTAGATTTCGTGAGTGTCCATCCAAACGTGGACATTTTTCACGTGCATACAATACTTACAGTGATTACATCACGTCAATTGCAAAAGTGACTTCGACTCAGCAATATTTGCAGCTCGAGTGTCTACTTTAGAAAGCGAAGTGGTGCTCTCCTCAGCCCGGAGACGTTCCTGGGCTTGCAGCTTCTGCAGCACATGCAGCTAACTGCTTTGTTGAAGAATCCTCATGAATAAGTAGGCACTCTCACTAGCTACAATCACTCCAGCATAGCTACCAAACTAAACTGGACACTGGCTGGTGTGCTTCCATGTATGGAAATATAGCAGCCATGAACTTTCACCCCATTAGTTCAAAACAGAATTTCAGTACTTTCGCAAGTTATCATCCCTGACAAATTATTTCCCTATAAGGCATTAAAGGAGGACTACAAAATGAGCTCTACCCGCAGAGCTTCATCGTTGCTGTATGCTATGCACATGCCATGACTTGTTAGTATTATTGACTGTATCCATGCATATCAAGATGTCCACTACACACATCAGCACATGCCATGTCTTGTTAGTATTATTGACTGTATCCATGCAGATCAAGATGTCCACTACACATATCAGCACATGCCATGTCTTGTTAGTATCCATGCACATCAAGATGTCCACTACACATAACAGTACATGCCGTGTCTTGTAGCTATTGTAGACTGTGTCCATGTAAGGTCAGCTACAGCCTCCTTCAAGCACTTGATAACAGTTGCACAGAACTCCACCAACCGGGCGGCAGCATGTTTTGGGAGAGGATTAGCATCCTTTGGACTTGGTAACAGTTCCCTGGAGTGACGACTCCACAACTGAACAGTGCAAGTCATTCATTCTGCTAACAATACAGCATGTGCGTTAGCTTGATTGTATTAGTGACGAAATTGCTCACCAGATGCCCTGGAACATTTGGAACTTCTAGTACTATCGTTCATATGAATGAACTTGTCGTACGCAACTTATGGAAGGGGGGGGGGGGGGGGGGGGGAAAGAAGATGAATACAAACATCGATCTTGAAGGTGAGTTTGAGCGCTCTTCACTCTTTCTATATTTTTGGGGGGACTGCCGACCGGTGCTACCTAAGTGAGGATTCAAGCTCCAGTTAAGCAGTTAAGAAGCTGCTGAGATATGAGCCTCAGGGTGTTCTTCAAGGATCAAACCAATACAGGGTGTGATACTGCACTCACCAATAATATACAATACAAGCACAGTATGCATCTACCAGTCACCCGACCTCTGAATGCCAGTCACCCGACCTTTGAGATACCAGTCACCCGACCTCTGAATGCCAGTCACCCGACCTTTGAGATACCAGTCACCCGACCTTTGAGATACCAGTCACCCGACCTTTGAGATACCAGTCACCCGACCTTTGAGATACCAGTCTTGAGATACCAGTCACCCGACCTTTGAGATACCAGTCACCCGACCTCTGAATGCCAGTCACCTGACCTTTGAGATACCAGTCACCCGACCTTTGAGATACCAGTCACCCGACCTCTGAGATACCAGTCACCCGACCTTTGGGATACCAGTCACCCGACCTCTGAATACCAGTCACCCGACCTCTGAAGACCAGTCACCTGACCTATGAATACCAGTCACACGACCTCTGAAGACCAGCCACCTGACCTCTGAATACCAGTCACCCGACCTCTGAAGACCAGTCACCTGACCTCTGAATACCAGTCACCCGACCTCTGAAGACCAGTCACCTGACCTCTGAAGACCAGTCACCTGACCTCTGAATACCAGTCACCTGACCTCTGAATACCAGTCACCCGACCTCTGAATACCAGTCACCCGACCTTTGAGATACCAGTCACCCGACCTCTGAGATACCAGTCACCCGACCTTTGAGATACCAGTCACCCGACCTCTGAATGCCAGTCACCCGACCTCTGAATACCAGTCACCTGACCTCTGAATGAAAACGATGCACTTTTGCTCAAACTACATACTTGTACACTTTATGCAAGGATAGATCTAGTCACAATGCAATGTCCATAGAAGACTCGGTCACTACACAACAATACCACCCTCACGATGGACTAATTTTCAGAATAGACCTCGAGTCTCCCCCCCATCTCCCTCTCCTCACATGTGTACTTGGCACAGGTAAAGCTGACATTCATTCTTGTGGCGGCTAAAAGCTGCTCGTCGTCCCTGCTTGGGCACATTCTTCATCAGTGCTCAGCAATCGTATGAAAGAGAGTCACCATATGTATGTATACTGTAGCTATATCCAGTGACACAACAACTGATGCCTGCCAAGCTCCAAATTGCAATCTCTAGATACTCAGATGACCCATGAAATTTTATATAGAGGCTGATGCAAATACTGTAGATACCCAGATGACTCATGAACTATCCTCTATTTAAGATTCATACCTTCTATATAGAGGTTGGTGCAACAGATACTCAGATAACCCATGAACTATCCTCTATTTAAGATTACTACCTCCTATATAAGGGCTGGATACTCGGATAACCCATGGACTAGAAGATTCCTACCTTCTACATAGAGACTGGTACAAAATTTTACTAGCATACATAAAAACAGAAGGGCCTGGAGAGGAATCTTTTTTTTAATGTTTCAGCATCACTCATCCCCAGAGCTAAGGGATGATACTTCAGAGCTAGGTGGTGGCACTCCGGAGCTATCGGTGGTGCCTCTCTAGGGCTTCCTGATGGCATTCCAGAGCTACGTACAGTACAAGCCAAAAAAACATGCCGGTTGCGTTGCATACAACATTAAAAACGCATACCGTGAACGCAAGTAAACGCAGACAGTAAACGCTAAGCAGCTCAATGGAAACCAACGGTAGCAAGTGGATAAACCGTCCGCTTACAGTGCTGAAGTGCAAATGCTTCGCAATCAAAAAAAGAAGTGTCGGTGCACTAGTAAGCCTCAGTTGGGTAGTGAGCGTTTTTCAAGTCTTCTCTTTATTCCAGAGCCTTCACTCTTCCCACCTGAAGTATTGCAGGCTAGTCTCCTGTTCCGTACTTCAGTCGAGCTTCACCCATCAAGAAGCAGTGCAGTCGATAGTCCGTCTCCTACCTGATGCACCTTTTGTTCCACAGTTGAGCGTAGGTCTGCGCACCTCTTTTTTGCTATAAATGCAGATAGCAAGGAAGAGGTGACGCTCGATAGTAGAACGAAAGTGCTTCAGGTAGAGGACAGATGCTTGACTGCAACTGTTTTGCTCTCGCTGAGACCGACGCGTATACGTAACAGGGGACTAGCACTACTTCAGGTGGGAAGAATGAAGGCTCTGGAACTAATCTTAGCCCTCCTATCTGAAATAAAGATGAGAGTCAGAAGCTCATTTTTTAACGTCTAATTTTAATTTTATTATAATATATATTCTCTATTTTGTTATCCACCTGATAACTGTTCAACTATATGATAAATAAAATGTTGTTTCAATTCAATTGTTGTGTTCTTTGTTATACAAAAAAATCCTCTGAATAGAAAAAAATGTTTAGAGGTAATAGTCCCACTTTTGAGTGACTACCTTCAAATCAATGCTCTGAAAGGAGGTGGCCTGGCACTAAACAGGTGGAGGAATGGGATGCCAACTTCAGTGAACCTTGAAGACAAACTGGAGAGGGCTGAGGCACTGGAGGAGTTACCGGAGCCAACCTGTTCTCCAGAAGTGGCACAGGTTGGGTTAGCTCCCTCTGGTTCTTCTCCAACGAAAAGAAATACACAATCACATTGTCCAATAACATTACTCCATTATCACTTTATATTTACGTGTCAACAGATTGGTGGAATGCGGTTAGACAGCTGGAAAAATTTGGACACATGTTGATGGAGATCTTGGAAGGGAACTCGGGGTCATCACCAAAATCCCAATCAGCATGTAAAATAACCTGATTATCTACATTTTCCCTCTCCCACTAACTTCCTCTTCTATAAAAACAACTATATGCTGCAATAATACCAGTTAGGCTGATACACAAACTATCCACACTTTATACATTGAGAGCACCTTATGAATCTAAAGGCTTTCACACAAAGGCTATCTAAGTTTTGCTATGCCTTTCTTATGGAACAACTCAATAAGGGAAAAAAAGGCTTGCAAATGCTATAGTACAGAAGCTATGACTTACAAACCTGAGGCCCAGCTACACTAGCTGAAAAGAGGTCTTGACTTTATATCACAATCATACAGAATCTACTCACGGTCTTTCACCGTGGGCTTCATGATAACTTTTCAACAACTTATGTAGGTAGAACAGGAGCTGTAAATGTTCAAATGCTCGTAGCAAAGACGAGTCCCAGCAGCTAAAAAATAACTTGACACGTGGCACAAATCTTGTGTGCTTTGGTGACCTTAGGAAGGCTGCACGGACCTTTTAGTCAGCGTCGCTGCAGCCAAAAGTCCCATAAATGTTAACCGTTTATTTGCATTTGTTACGTTGGTTGTTAATTTTAGTAACGGTTGGAAACGGTAAGCGTCTACGTGCGTTCAAAATAAATGCAACCGGCATGTTTTTTTGACCTCTACTGTAGCAGTATTACAGAGCTACGTACCTGACGGTATTCCAGAACATGTGACAGTACCCAAGAGGTACATGTGACAATACTCCTTATGTACGTGACAGTACTCCAGACAATACTCCTTATGTACGTGACAGTACTCCAGAGCTGTGACAATACTCCTTATGTACGTGACAATACTCCTTATGTACGTGACAGTACTCCAGAGCTGTGACAATACTCCTTATGTATGTGACAGTACTACAGAACTGTGACAATACTCCTTATGTACGTGACAATACTCCAGAACTGTGACAATACTCCTTATGTACGTGACAGTACTCCAGAACTGTGACAATACTCCTTATGTACGTGACAGTACTCCAGAGCTGTGACAATACTCCTTATGTACGTGACAGTACTCCAGAGCTGTGACAATACTCCTTATGTACATGACAGTACTCCAGAGCTAGGTGACAGTACTCCAGAGCTATGTGACAATACTCCTTATGTACGTGACAGTACTCCAGAGCTGTGACAATACTCCTTATGTACATGACAGTACTCCAGAGCTGTGACAATACTCCTTATGTACGTGACAGTACTCCAGAGCTGTGACAATACTCCTTATGTACGTGACAGTACTTCAGAGCTGTGACAATACTCCTTATGTACGTGACAGTACTCCAGAGCTGTGACAATACTCCTTATGTACATGACAGTACTCCAGAGCTGTGACAATACTCCTTATGTACATGACAGTACTCCAGAGCTGTGACAATACTCCTTATGTACGTGACAGCACTCCAGAGCTGTGACAATACTCCTTATGTACATGACAGTACTCCAGAGCTGTGACAATACTCCTTATGTACGTAACAATACTCCAGAGCTGTGACAATACTCCCTATGTACGTGACAGTACTCCAGAGCTGTGACAATACTCCTTATGTACGTGACAGTACTTCAGAGCTGTGACAATACTCCTTATGTACATGACAGCACTCCAGAGCTGTGACAATACTCCTTATGTACGTGACAGTACTCCAGAGCTGTGACACAGTACTCCAGAGCTGTGACAATACTCCTTATGTACGTGACAGTACTCCAGAGCTGTGACAATACTCCTTATGTACGTGACAGTACTCCAGAGCTGTGACAATACTCCTTATGTACGTGACAGTACTCCAGAGCTGTGACAATACTCCTTATGTACGTGACAGTACTCCAGAGCTGTGACAATACTCCTTATGTACGTGACAGTACTCCAGAGCTATGTGACAATACTCCTTATGTACGTGACAGCACTCCAGAGCTGTGACAATACTCCTTATGTACGTGACAGTACTCCAGAGCTGTGACAATACTCCTTATGTACGTGACAGTACTCCAGAGCTGTGACAATACTCCTTATGTACGTGACAGTACTCCAGAGCTGTGACAATACTCCTTATGTACGTGACAGTACTCCAGAGCTATGTGACAATACTCCTTATGTACGTGACAGTACTCCAGAGCTGTGACAATACTCCTTATGTACGTGACAGTACTCCAGAGCTGTGACAATACTCCTTATGTACGTGACAGTACTCCAGAGCTGTGACAATACTCCTTATGTACGTGACAGTACTCCAGAGCTGTGACAATACTCCTTATGTATGTGACAGTACTCCAGAGCTGTGACAATACTCCTTATGTACGTGACAGTACTCCAGAGCTGTGACAATACTCCTTATGTACGTGACAGTACTCCAGAGCTGTGACAATACTCCTTATGTACGTGACAGTACTACAGAACTGTGACAATACTCCTTATGTACGTGACAATACTCCAGAGCTGTGACAATACTCCTTATGTACGTGACAGTACTCCAGAGCTATGTGACAATACTCCTTATGTACGTGACAGTACTCCAGAGCTGTGTGCCGGCACTCCAGAGCTACTGTACGTATGTAACGATACTCAGTCAACACGCTTTGGGAAAGGCCTAAGCACGTTGGCTGTAGTCTTGGTCCTACAATCAGTCCTAAGCTGATCAAAAGAAGAAGTTGACTGGCTGATAGTCAACATTCAACAAGAACAAAGATGCAAATTTTTAAACAAACAACTACAGTGGACAGACAGGAAGCAATACAAGATTGTACCCACGTAGGTTGATCAAACCAGTTGGACGACTCTTAAAAACATTTATGCCAATTATTATATCACTCAGTCGTGGCTCTATTGCGCAGCATTGTAAGGTTTGAAGCCTCCTGGTGTCAAGTTGGTATGAATGGACCTACAGTGTGCACAGCATTGTAAGGTTTGAAGCCTCCTGGTCTCAAGTTGGTATGAATGGACCTACAGTGTGCACAGCATTGTAAGGTTTGGAGCCTCCTGGTCTCAAGTTGGTATGAATGGACCTACAGTGTGCACAGCATTGTAAGGTTTGGAGCCTCCTGGTCTCAAGTTGGTATGAATGGACCTACAGTGTGCACAGCATTGTAAGGTTTGGAGCCTCCTGGTCTCAAGTTGGTATGAATGGACCTACAGTGTGCACAGCATTGTAAGGTTTGAAGCCTCCTGGTCTCAAGTTGGTATGAATGGACCTACAGTGTGCACAGCATTGTAAGGTTTGGAGCCTCCTGGTCTCAAGTTGGTATGAATGGACCTACAGTGTGCACAGCATTGTAAGGTTTGGAGCCTCCTGGTCTCAAGTTGGTATGAATGGACCTACAGTGTGCACAGCATTGTAAGGTTTGGAGCCTCCTGGTCTCAAGTTGGTATGAATGGACCTACAGTGTGCACAGCATTGTAAGGTTTGAAGCCTCCTGGTCTCAAGTTGGTATGAATGGACCTACAGTGTGCACAGCATTGTAAGGTTTGGAGCCTCCTGGTCTCAAGTTGGTATGAATGGACCTACAGTGTGCACAGCATTGTAAGGTTTGGAGCCTCCTGGTCTCAAGTTGGTATGAATGGATCTACAGTGTGCGCCAGCTATGCACGGGAAAGAAGAGAGAGTGTTCCTTGATGCCGAATGTCAAGGTTTCACTTACCCTCCCTTCTTCTTCGAAGGGGTCAGCCATCTGCCAATGACCAAAGAAACTAAAGGATTAAAAAGCTGAACATTTGCCAAGTTCAATTGTCGATACTAATCATGGAGGGGGGGAGTGGCTGTAATGCATCCTGGAGGGGAAAGGTCAGCACGCACCTCAATATGGCAGAAAATGTATTCTGCAGCTACAACATTAGCTGACTAAAATGAAATATAATGCAACTCTGATAGTGCTTAGTATTCTTGAGGTGAAGCCGCAAATAGAATTATAGTTCTATTCTAAAACCATTGCCGGCTATGGGGAAGAGGGGAGGAGTTTGCCGGCTGGGGGAAGAGGGGAGGAGTTTGCCGGCTGGGGGAAGAGGGGAGGAGTTAGTGACTGACTCCTGCACCATCAAAACTGACACCATGCTGTGAGCCGGACTTCCATACCCATTTAGCCTACAAATATGTGTTTTGGATAATCTGAGGCAAAACTTCCCGCCACAGATTAATCCATGCCGAGATCATGCACGGGAGGTGAGGAGTGCACTCATGTGGCCTACCTTTGAGTATGTCCAAGCAAATGCGTCCAAGTTTGTCGATGTTTGGATGGTAGATCTTGGTCATGAAGCGGACCTTGGGAGGCGCCATGGGATAATCCTCAGGCAAGAAGAGTTCTAGGTTAAAAGAACCGCTCTCAAACGGAGACTGGAAAAATGAAAGCAAAAACATGGTGATAATAATGTCAACAAAGTGTATTTACATGTTCATACATACTGTACAAACATTTCAAGTTCATTAAAAGATATTCGGATTGAAAATAGAATGCCACCTCTCACCCCCATTTCATCTCTTAATTTAGAAGGAAAAAAAATATATAAATCACACATTAGTAGTTTAGTGATTCCATGGATGAGGAGGTTACCCATGCTACCGAGTGATTGATCCCCTCTGCTGTGTCAGCCAGCCAGAGGGAGATTTTCTTGACCAGACCAGATCAACTACAGTAGGACCATGTCGACTATAGTCACTATAAATCACGTGTCTTGTGTGGCTCAATGCCAAAAATCAAACTACAGAGGGACCAACTTAATTAAGCTAGTAGATATGTACTGTATGAATGCAAGGCTTTGTGTGGCATGCCAAGAACCTTGTCAAAGCTTCACGCCTTCATTTTCCTTGGGGGGTATTTATAGTGTGTGACCTTTGCATAATATGTGAGTGGCTGCATTAGTTGCCAGCATGGACAAGATAGCAAACTGCAAGGGTGACTACAACGGTGAGTGGCTGCATTAGACTTGCCAGCATGGACAAGATAGCAAACTGCAAGGGTGACTACAACGGTGAGTGGCTGCATTAGACTTGCCAGCATGGACAAGATAGCAAACTGCAAGGGTGACAACAACGGTGAGTGGCTGCATTAGACTTGCCAGCATGGACAAGATAGCAAACTGCAAGGGTGACTACAACGGAGAAGTGAGGGTCATAAGCAGAGGACGACAGAGATAAACGTTCAATTGGCATTTTTCTTTTTGCAAAATAAGAAATATTGTGTGTATGTTTGAGTATATATATTAGAGAGAACATGGCTTTGAAGTTGAATGTGTGTGTGACCAATTAGGTGTGCTCATTCTCTGACACATTTGCTTTTGTTTCGACCCCTCCCAAGAAGTATCCTATATATAATATTATATATATATTATATATAATAGGTAATGATTATAAGCATATACATATTGAAAGAGCTACTGCAGTAGAGACTCGGCAGTCGAGAACAGAAGCAGAGAAGAGCTGTATATAAATACATAGAATCTGAGAAAAGCCAATTGACCAGGTATCAGTTACGGAACATAAAATGGAGAAAAAATCACCAGAAAGCACATGAATGAGCTCATAAATCCACCCCAAACAAAATTCTTAAGGCAGAGAGGCTAAGTATGTGTAAGATACTGAAAATTATTGCTCGAGAGTCAATTTATTAAACAATAATTTTCTGTACAATTAATTTATCTTCTAAGATCCAATCACACACACACACACACACATACATACACACACACACACATAATGTTCTCAGATGCCCAACTGCTTTCCGATTGCTCAACCAGATGTCCAGTAACTAACAGGCAGGCAGGTTCTGGGATGTGACCGTGCAGGGCTGTAAGTAGCACAGGGTCATCAGAAGCACTTTGCTCTGTCCAAGTAGTGATGGGAAGGCCATATGGAAAGAGACAGTCCTCACTCTAGGGTTAACTTGATACAGACTGTGTTTTCATTATGTCCTCCACCATCCAGAATATCTCTACTCAACTGATTGATTAGCTTTCCTCCACATACCAACCTACTATGTAGCCAATTCCCTCGTGCACTCACCAGCAGAGACAGTAGGGCCATGAGCAGTAGTGATGCAAGTCACTAGTAGAGACAGTAGGGCCATGAGCAGTAGTGATGCAAGTCACTAGCAGAGACAGTAGGGCCATGAGCAGTAGTGATGCAAGTCACTAGCAGAGACAGTAGGGCCATGAGCAGTAGTGATGCAAGTCACTAGCAGAGACAGTAGGGCCATGAGCAGTAGTGATGCAAGTCACTAGCAGAGACAGTAGGGCCATGAGCAGTAGTGATGCAAGTCACTAGCAGAGACAGTAGGGCCATGAGCAGTAGTGATGCAAGTCACCAGCAGAGACAGTAGGGCCATGAGCAGTAGTGATGCAAGTCACTAGCAGAGACAGTAGGGCCATGAGCAGTAGTGATGCAAGTCACCAGAAGAGACAGTAGGGCCATGAGCAGTAGTGATGCAAGTCACTAGCAGAGACAGTAGGGCCATGAGCAGTAGTGATGCAAGGAATTGTGTTTTGAGCTGAAGAATTTTGCCAAGCTTGATTAACTCTACATCCTCATAATAAACTTTACAGCCACTGGTTCTCTGTGGTTAATGGTGGCCATGGTCTAGTTGGGGGGAGGGGGAATGGGGGGGGGGGGGGGGGGCAGGATCCTTGCTGTTCAGGAGTAAAGGATTGGAGGTGTGCTTGTATCTTGAACATCACTCCATATTGTTCAAGTGAAACTACACTACAGGAAATACGAGCATGTTGAAAATTGAAGCCATGTCTGGTTAAACATCTGGCAGCTGGCTGCTGAAACTGGACAGGCCAAGTCTCCACAGAGTAGAGCATGTTGAGGAACTGAGTAGCAATGTCAAAACGAAACCTCACTCTCTTTGCTAAGACAACTACAGAGCAAATCATGCAGCCAGTTCTCTTTCCTATTCACAGATCTAATACTATACATGCAGCCAGCTCTCTTTCCTATTCACAGATCTAATACTGTACATGCAGCCAGCTCTCTTTCCTATTCACAGATCTAATACTATACATGCAGCCAGCTCTCTTTCCTATTCACAGATCTAATACTATACATGCAGCCAGCTCTCTTTCCTATTCACAGATCTAATACTGTACATGCAGCCAGCTCTCTTTCCTATTCACAGATCTAATACTATACATGCAGCCAGCTCTCTTTCCTATTCACAGATCTAATACTGTACATGCAGCCAGCTCTCTTCCCTATTCACAGATCTAATACTATACATGCAGCCAGCTCTCTTTGCTATTCACAGATCTAATACTATACATGCAGCCAGCTCTCTTTCCTATTCACAGATCTAATACTGCACATGCAGCCAGCTCTCTTTCCTATTCACAGATCTAATACTATACATGCAGCCAGTTCTCTTTCCTATTCATAGATCTAATACTATACATGCAGTCAGCTCTCTTTCCTATTCACAGATCTAATACTGCACATGCAGCCAGCTCTCTTTCCTATTCACAGATCTAATACTATACATGCAGCCAGCTCTCTTTCCTATTCACAGATCTAATACTATACATGCAGCCAGCTCTCTTTCCTATTCACAGATCTAATACTATACATGCAGCAAGCTCTCTTTCCTATTCACAGATCTAATACTGTACATGCAGCCAGCTCTCTTTCCTCTACTATCTATTACGAAGCCAGTTCTCTCTTCTCTTAACCAGCACCTACCGTTTACGTAATCCCACTATATTTAAAGATGAGTGACCCATTTGTATTTGTCTACAGACAAACATTGGGTGCATGGACAGAGACACAACTACCCGTAGACACAAGGTCTTGGGTGACGATACTAAAGTTATCATCTGCCTCCCCAGCTTGTCTAGCTAGCCAGACACTTATACGCGTGCACACGCAAGATAAGAGGGTTTGGTCAATCCTCAAGATCATTTATTCTTGTCTAGTCGGCATTTTCGAGCTTCCTTGTTTACACACACTTCATTATAATAACATCGTGCCAACGAAGATAAATATGCGATCTCAGAGACTAAATATCACACTATTTAAGTGTGGGAGCAAAACACCCCGAAGATTGTGGCACACTAGAACAAAACAGTCGAGGGCATTTGACCAGATACTCTTTTACTATGTGTGCGTGCATGTGTGTGTGTGTGTGCATGCGTGCATCCGGCTAGAGGGACTTCTCCCCAACTAGGGGTTGTCATCAGCAACAAACCTGTCCTGTACGTATTATGAATCACCTAGGGCTTGCTTCACAGCCAATCAGTATTATCATGCATCACCTAGGACTTACTTAAACTAGCCTATCACTTATTATCATGATCATCACCTTGCTGTAGTCTGAACCCTCCCCTCACACCTCATCATTGTAACTCCAACTGGGAAGTTTCAACAAGTATAATGCTACCTCGATAATCAACTTAAAATTTGTTACTCGACTTTTCGGCTAGATGCTCTTAGTCTAGCCTCCACCAGAACATGTCAAGACCTAGCTTTAAGTCTTTTAAGGGACCACAGCTAGATGTAGCTTCCACCAGAACATGATCAAGACCTAGCTTTAAGTCTTAAGGGACCACAGCTAGATGCCCTTAGTCTAGCCTCCACCAGAACATGTCAAGACCTAGCTTTAAGTCTTAAGGGACCACAGCTAGATGCCCTTAGTCTAGCCTCCACCAGAACATGATCAAGACCTAGCTTTAAGTCGGGACCACAGCTAGATGCCCTTAGTCTAGCCTCCACCAGAACATGATCAAGACCTAGCTTTAAGTCTTAAGGGACCACAGCTAGATGCCCTTAGTCTAGCCTCCACCAGAACATGATCAAGACCTAGCTTTAGTCCTTTAGGTCTTAAAAGGGACCACAGCTAGATGCCCTTAGTCTAGCCTTTACCAGAATATCTTAAAGTGGCCACGGATAGATGCTCTTAGTTTATACTTCACCATAATATCTAGCTTAAAGTCTTAAGTGGCCATAGTTAGATGCTCTTAGTCTAGGATCTAGCTTAAGTCTTAAGGGGCCACAGTTAAATGCTCTTAGTTTAGCCTTCACCAGAATATAATAACGATCTAGCTTAAGTCTTAAGGGATCATGGCTAGATGCTCTTAGTCCAGACTTCACCAGAATATAATAAGGATCTAGCTAAGTCTTAAGGGGTCACGGCTAGATGCTCTTAGTCTAGCCTTCACCAGAATATAATAAAGATCTAGGAGTCTTAAGGGGCCAGCAGTGGATGTATCCACACGTACGATTTCCACATTCCCGACAATAGCATCTAGATACCACCAACAAGTGCAACTTGGCAACCATTGCCCCAAAAGCTCCACTATATCTCCCTTAGGCTGTTGTTGCTGGACTGCGCCTAACCCTAATCTACTGGAAAGACATCGCAGCTGCTCAAATGGAAAGGTTTACTGAAAGCTGTGTCATTGACCACGCACAGCGTACACAAACACACAAAGTGAGTAGCCATATGGTTAGCAAAAGCTGCCAATTTAGAATATAAGATGGAAGAGCTCCAAGACAAATATCATCACCTGTCATTCTCGAAGTTAGTTGATCAAGGTACAAGCCAGTTATTAGTTGATTGCCACCATACACGGTACTCACTGACTGCAGTCTGGTCTGGTCCCCTTCAACATTGCCATGTTGTATATAATTAACTAGTTATACACTAAACTGTCTCCACTTCTACATGCATTTTACACCCCAGGACAGATAATAATTTGTCCTGTGTGCAGCTGAATATTTTTTAAACCACATGACACAGAGAGAGAAGAGACTCTACCAGGTTAGTGCTAGCTTGCCTAGTGACAAAAATAAGAGCACCTGGTATACGCCATTGTCTCTCTAGCACACTCTTGTTTAAATCAGAGACAATGTTAGCAATTTAAAATCTTAACTTTTAGCTTGTGCCCACCAGTTACCTTAAATACAGTCTTGTGCAACTCTTTATCATGGTTATTCACATCCACAATCATTCTTTGCAAACTTAACCACATGAGTCTATTAGAACTTCCTATCAAACTCCAGGCACAAACTGATAGTGATTGATATACAAAACACATCTTACATCTTTTGGCCCAGCTACTGTCACATGGAAGTATCTAGAGTTGGCGGAGTCAGGCTCAGCATGTATCCCCTGGACTGGCTCTGCCATTAGTCGCTGAGTTTCCTAGAGTGAGAAGCCAAACATGCATATATGTTATTATATAAAGGCTAAAATAGTACACTACGAAGAAAATACCTTGATAATTCGTCTTGGTAACCCTCCAGCCGCCATGGTGTGTTAGACACGAATGAAAAAGGAAGAAAGACTAAGTTTAAAAAACCCTGACAGTGCCAGGCAACAAAAGAGAAACGAACGTTCGAGAATTGCCTGTGTCGCCTTTAGATCTAAATACACGTAAACGGTTGGAAATTTTGAAATATAATATGGCTTCTAGCTTCAAGAAGAAAGGGAAGAAGCCACCGCATCCGTTGGGATCCAGGCCCTCCTTATACAATGCTCAGTTACTGGTATCCAGTGGGGTTCCCTCCATGGACTTGCTGTTAGGTAGCTGGCACACAACACCAATGAAATATACCAACTCCTCCAAACCACGTTTTTTCTCCCCTTCTTGCTGACCTTCATTTTCTGCATACGTTGTGTATTCTAGGTGGAGGATTAGCCGTTGGAAGTGTCTTGTTAGTAGGTGAGGGTCCAGTTCCAGTTGAAGGGTGCACTTACAATTAGTATGCTCGAGTATTATAATTTGTTTAGCATGCAGATGTTAGTATTGGGAGTGATTATCACAAATGAGAATGCCAACAGAACTTTTTCTATTCTGCATTGATAGCTCGCGCATCTTCAACTTCATTGTCCTTGCACATTATTGAAAACAAGCCCCTTTTCCGCAGCACCAGATGCATTGCATCAGCAGTGCATGGAGAACGGCAGCCAAGGGACACTTGACAAGATTCCATTTGCTCTAGTGCAGCTGATAACTGAATCACATGCTCACGGAATCGTAATATAGCTCCGGAGATGTAAGCTCGAGTCCCATGCTCTGCTATATTTGAGGGTGTGTGCAAGGGAGACTAGTGACCGGCTACAGCATGGAGATACTGCCTGTACCTTTGTTGGAGTTTAGGGGCATTTGTAATGAAGCTAACTATTTTGGATTTTCCTCCCCACAAGCGAGGGTATCTCGGGTTCAGTGCCGTTGCAAGGGTGACCTCTGTTGCCTCGAACTCGAGTGACACGTGCAGGATGCTACCCAAGCGCACTAGGCAATGCTGATAACATTAACATTCCCATCTGAAGTCATGTGACCTGTAAGAACCATGGTCTTGCTAAGTGTTCCAAGACGCGCTGGTGATGCCATGTATCCAGTGCTGCAGAAAGGTGATGATTTTCTTAAACTAGCATCTTCACACACCAACTGCGGTTTCTGTTTTTCTTTTCTACCCTACAGTTCGGCGACACGAAAAAAACTGCTGGCACTCGGCTAAACTTGTCCATTTTTACCAGGAGCTCTTCAAGCACAACGTATTTGCAGCGACCATAACTGACAAACCCCAGTACTGTTGCTGCACGTCCACCGCCATGCATGATCTCCTAGCATCAGCTCTCCAGCTGCCATCTCGGGTCTGACTTACTTCCATCTCTGACCAAGCCATATGAAGTAGATGAATCGTAATTGCAATTGCCTCGGAAGGAGTGCCATTTTCCATTCTGTTGTGACTGCAATGAGATATATCTTAAGAGACGGTCGTAGAAGAAAATATACAACACATTAAAAATAAATTTTGGACAAATATGCATCATAAATTGGGTGGGGGGGGGGGAGAGGTGAGTACTTCGAAATTTAAATATCTCTTAACAGGATTTTGCGGTGTAATTTTTCCCTGTAGATCAATGTAAGCAAATAGTTATTTTAAAGTGGCTCCCTTCTGACTGAGGCCCTGTCCTGTTCGTCAAGTTTCAAGGAGAATCAGTTATTTCTAGGCCACCCAATTCACTTCTTGAAGATAAGCTCTCCTCTGCTGGGTGGGCACTCAAGTAGTAGAGAGATGTCCAAGACTGGCATCAGAACGCCATGCACCACTTGGGAATCCTCTTCTGTCCCCCATGCAGGACGGGTGGAATCACCCCCTGGAATCCCACGTGTGCTATATACCCTTCATACTCAATCTGGTAGGATGGGGTGGACATCAAATGTTTGAGTAGTGGGGTGGGACTCCGTGGGACAGCCTCACTGGCCTGTGTGGGACTGGGGTTCCCAAATTGTGTGTGGTATTCCAATGGCAGTCTTGGACAGGAGTGAGTGAGATGGACTACATCACCTGCCATTTTTACAAGCCTAATCTAGCCTAATCTGGTAAAATAGTTATTCTTGTTGCACTAACAGTGTTCCCCCCACATTCACCTGCACTAACAATGCCCTCCCACATTCACCTGCACTAACAATGCCCCCCACACTCTCACCTGCACTAACAATGCCCCCCACACTCTCACCTGCACTAACAATGCCCCCCACACTCTCACCTGCACTAACAATGCCCCCCACACTCTCCCCGCACTAACAATACCCTCCCACATTCACCTGCACTAACAATGCCCCCCACACTCTCACCTGCACTAACAATGCCCCCCACACTCTCACCTGCACTAACAATGCCCCCCACACTCTCACCTGCACTAACAATGCCCCCCACACTCTCCCTGCACTAACAATGCCCCCCACACTCTCACCTGCACTAACAATGCCCCCCACACTCTCCCTGCACTAACAATACCCCCCACACTCTCCCTGCACTAACAATGCCCCCACACTCTCACCTGCACTAGCAATGCCCCCCACACTCTCCCTGCACTAACAATGCCCCCCACACTCTCACCTGCACTAACAATGCCCCCCACACTCTCACCTGCACTAACAATGCCCCCCACACTCTCACCTGCACTAACAATGCCCCCCCACACTCTCACCTGCACTAACAATGCCCCCCACACTCTCACCTGCACTAACAATGCCCCCCACACTCTCACCTGCACTAACAATGCCCCCCACACTCTCACCTGCACTAACAATGCCCCCCACACTCTCACCTGCACTAACAATGCCCCCCACACTCTCACCTGCACTAACAATGCCCCCCACACTCTCACCTGCACTAACAATGCCCCCCACACTCTCACCTGCACTAACAATGCCCCCCACACTCTCCCTGCACTAACAATGCCCCCCACACTCTCACCTGCACTAACAATGCTCCCCACAATGTGTCCCCCCTATTCAGAAGAGGACAACTACAATTCGTATTCTCGCCTTCTGATGAAGTACTTCCTCTCTGAGGGAGTTATGTGCGGCCACTCCCTATTATTGGCCAGTGCTAATGAGCAGACAGAAGATATTTTGAGGGTGAATATTGATGTTCTATAGGATATTTTCAAGTGGATAAATACTACAGATGGTGACTAGTGGATTGTGTAGCATATAGTGGAAGTCACACCCACTTTACTGCTCTTCGTCATACCGTTCACGGGTTGGATTCTAACCTTGAATATTAAGCCAAATATTCCACTATGCGATAATTATCTTTAAGTGAATGTTTTTTGCTGGAGTTGTTGAGTGAGAAACATTCTGGATAGGACCTGGCTATTATACATGTAGATTACTGTTGTCATGACAATACCTGGACTCTCTATGGGTACACATTATGACAATACCTGGACTCTCTATGGGTACACACTAGATCAACACTACACTGGGTTGAGGTAGATTTAAGTAGGTTGACAATAGCTCTATGGGGACACACACTGGACTAACATCAAACTGGGTTGAGGCCGGTTGAAGTAGATTGTATGGGGGCACACACTGGACCAACATCACACTGGGTTGAGGCAGGTCGAAGTAGGTTGACAATAGCTCTATGGGGGCACACACTAGACCAACACCACACTGGGTTGAGGCAGGTTGAAGTAGGTTGATCTATGGGGACACACACTGGACTAACATCAAACTGGGCTGAGGCAGGTTGAAGTAGGTTGTATGGGGGCACACGCTGGACCAACATCACACTGGGTTGAGGCAGGTCGAAGTAGGTTGACAATAGCTCTATGGGGGCACACACTAGACCAACACCACACTGGGTTGAGGCAGGTTGAAGTAGGTTGATCTATGGGGACACACACTGGACTAACATCAAACTGGGCTGAGGCAGGTTGAAGTAGGTTGTATGGGGGCACACGCTGGACCAACATCACACTGGGTTGAGGCAGGTCAAAGTAGGTTGACAATAGCTCTATGGTGGCACACACTGGACCAACATCACACTGGGTTGAGGCAGGTCGAAGTAGGTTGACAATAGCTCTATGGGGACACACACTGGACCAACATCACACTGGGTTGAGGCAGGTCGAAGTAGGTTGACAATAGCACTATGGGGGCACACACTGGACCAACATCACACTGGGTTGAGGCAGGTTGAAGTAGGTTGACAATAGCTCTATGGGGATACACACTGGACCAATACCACACTGGGCAGGTTGAAGTTGGTTGATGACAGCTCTAAGAGGACACACAATCGACCAACGTCACACTATACCTCATGTAACTTGACTGAAACGTGCACATTAGAAGGATGTAAATACACAATACACATACTCTTATCAAATCAAATAAAAATAGAAATCTTCATTCCATTTCTCCTCATTTACCAGCTGCTTCCCCCCTCCCAGGATCTCCCAGGATCTACGGAAGACAAGCAAGTCTCTCGCTCACAGACTCAGCCCAGAAGCACGAAAGATGAAGATGAGCAGGAAGGAGAAACTGATGAACATCCGCTGGTGTCCAGGCCCGGAGGAGGGGGAGGAGCCGAGATGAAGATCGCTTGGCGCTACCAGAATATACCCAAGGTCCAATCCTTACCCTTCAGTAATCAGTTTGGCCATTTCTATGACTTAACTGTGAAGATGCCCCAGACAAGAGTGGAAGCTGTTCAGAGGATACACTTCAATGCACTTGACAACCCTTTAAGGCACGTTCCTTTGTTGTTGTTGAGCTTCTCTCTCCCTCTCTCTCTCTGTGTGTTATCTTCTTCTTGTTGTTGCTGTTGTTTCTATTGTTGTTGTTGATCTCTTGGGTGTGGTTTGTGTTGCTAGGCTACACACGTAATGAGTAACCAATGATGTGTGTTATTGAGGAGCTCTCTTCAATCAATATAATATATTTGCACACTTTGTTAGTGCATTTCCCTAGGGCGTGGCACTAACTGATATAAGCTTTGGCTGTTCATGTCAACTGTTAGATCGCATGGTATCTGGCGACCGCACGAGTTTGTGAGATTTATGTGTCCCACTGGGTGCATGTAACTTAGGTGTGGTTGCACCCCTAAACCTGCAATACCAGCGCCAAAATACCAGCGCCAAAAGAAAGAACCCAGGTGGGTTTAAAATAATAATAATTGTGATCATCATTGTCACCACCATCATCACATCATCATCATCAACAACATCACATCATCATCACATCACCATCATCATTACATCATCATCACATCACCATCATCATTACATCATCAATGTCGTCATCATTACATCATCATCATCGTTATAATTATAATCTAATGCACCTTATTTGTCCGTCCATTTAGTGTGTCATGGTTATACGCAACCACACCAATATGGAATCCAGAAGAATGTGACTGCAGAATGGGGTACTCTGCGAGCTGCACATCGTAGAACAAGAACTATACAGCATGTAACAGAAAACAGAGCTGCAGCAGAGAAGGAGAAGGGATGAAGCAGAAGCAGCGAAGGAGAAGGGATGAAGCAGAGGCAGATATGGAGAAGGGCTGCAGGAGAGACAGAGATGGAGAAGGGCTGCAGCAGAGGGAGAGATGGAAAAGGGCTGCAGGAGAGAGACTAGACTGTGCAAGAAGCTGCAAGAAAAGTTAACAGGGAAAGACCAATGGAGTGACTGATACCAACTGGGAAACTGAGGATCTATCAGAGAACAAATGACACTTCACAGAGCAGAAATTTCAGTGAGTGAAGGATGAGGAGAAGCATCCAATGCCTGCAGAAGGAGAGAACTGAGGGCTGCATTGCTAGAGACTGTAAGAGATGAAGAGAAAGCAGCAAACACTCGTAGCTAGGAGGAGGGAACTGAGGGCTGCACTGCTAGAGACTATAAGAGATGAAGAGAGAGCAGCAAATACTGGTAGCTAGGAGGAGGCAACTGAGGCCTCACTGCTAGAGACTGTAAGAGATGAAGAGAGAGCAGCAAACACTGGTAGCTAGGAGGAGGGAACTGAGGGCTGCACTGCTAGAGACTGTAAGAGATGAAGAGAAAGCAGCAAACACTGGTAGCTAGGAGGAAGGAACTGAGGGCTGCACTGCTCACTGCTAGAGACTATAAGAGATGAAGAGAGAGCAGCAAACACTGGTAGCTAGGAGGATGAAACTGAGGGCTGCACTGCTAGAGACTATAAGAGATGAAGAGAGAGCAGCAAAGACTGGTAGCTAGGCGGATGAAACTGAGGGCTGCACTGCCAGAGACTATAAGAGATGAAGAGAGAGCAGCAAACACTGGTACATGTAGCTAGGAGGAGGCAACTGAGGGCTGCACTGCTAGAGACTGTAAGAGATGAAGAGAGAGCAGCAAACACTGGTAGCTAGGAGGATGAAACTGAGGCCTCACTGCTAGAGACTGTAAGAGATGAAAAGAGAGCAGCAAACACTGGTAGCTAGGAGGAAACTGAGGCCTCACTGCTAGAGACTGTAAGAGATGAAGAGAGAGCAGCAAACACTGGTAGCTAGGAGGAGAACTGAGGGCTGCACTGCTAGAGACTGTAAGAGATGAAGAGAGAGCAGCAAACACTGGTAGCTAGGAGGAGGAATCTGAGACCTCACTGCTAGAGACTATATAAGAGATGAAGAGAGAGCAGCAAACACTGGTAGCTAGGAGGAAGGAACTGAGGGCTGCACTGCTAGAGACTGTAAGAGATGAAGAGAGAGCACCAAACACTGGTAGCTAGGAGGAGAACTGAGGGCTGCACTGCTAGAGACTGTAAGAGATGAAGAGAGAGCAGCAAACACTGGTAGCTAGGAGGAGGGAACTGAGGGCTGCACTGCTAGAGACTGTAAGAGATGAAGAGAGAGCAGTGCTCAAACACTGGTAGCTAGGAGGAGGGAACTGAGGGCTGCATTCAACATCAAGTGATTATGCAAGGAATAACTGTCACCAAAAGAAATTGAAGTATTTTTAAATCTGATACGTACATATGTTAGCCCTTCTAGCATGTTTGATGCATTATAATTATGGTACTAAATAAATCCAAGAACAGACTAGAGCAGAATGGAGGAGGATCATGTGTAGAAGATCCTCTTGAAAGAAATGTGATCTGCCAACATTTTATAATCCTAATAAATGAAATCAACACCTCCAACCACAGCCCCCACACATTTATAAATATAACCTCTCAATGAACTCTCAGTTGACATCACGTAGATACACTGACCCTTCCTGATGAAGGCTAGAGCATCTAGTCAGTGAGTAAATATCAAGTTGATTATTGAGAGTTATTTATATACCTCGCCGAGTTTCTGCAGGCACTCGCTAGTTATGATTACTACCATCACCATCTCCATCACCACCATTATCACAATCACCACCACCATCACCACCATCACCACCATCATCATCACCACCATCACCATCATAACCGCCATCATCGTCATCACCACCACCACCATCACCACAACCACCACCATCATCATCACCATCACCATCATCACCGCCATCATCGTCATCACCACCGCCACCATCACCACAACCACCACCATCACCATCACCACCATCATCATCACCACCACCACCATTACCACAATCACCACACCACCACCTATCACCACCACCCTCATCATCACCACCATCACCGCCACCACCACCACTACCACAATCATTATCTATCATTAGTGCATGTGTGTGTCTGTCTGTGTGTCCTGTGTGCATGGCTACAGTTTTGAAGCTGCTTCCTAAGTTAGCAGGAGGATACTTTTACACTGGCACGGGCATGGGCTACGTGTTGTATTAACTACTTTAAACTCCAGACTACCTGGAAGCCATCGTTCTCAAAAACAGGTAGTGAACATCAGCCATTTTGTCTGTTAGGTGTATACCTGCGCATGAATTTCTTACATTAGTGAAGATAGCACACAAATAATGCAACATATTTATCAACAAAACTATCTAGCTTTTCTTAAGACCTCACCTAATGCAAACAGTTTGCTAGCAAGGCTGTCAAAACACCACATTGCTGAAATGGCAAGGTTTGCATGGAGTAGTGTCATCTTCGACTGGTTCTGACAACTCCCTCCCCCTTTTTTGTGCTCCTCTGATAGATATTTTATCCTTTCCCCCGGCAATGCTGGGAACCTTTGCTAGTAAATGGTTAACTATGCTGTTATGGGCTCCAAAGTAAGGATACATACCTCCTCTTTCTACATATTTCCTTGCTTGATGTTGGTCCTTCTCTCCTCTCCATATTTCCATGCTTGATGTTGGTCCTTCTCTCCTCTCCATATTTCCTTGCTTGATGTTGGTCCTTCTCTCCTCTCCATATTTCCTTGCTTGATGTTGGTCCTTCTCTCCTCTCCATATTTCCTTGCTTGATGTTGGTCCTTCTCTCCTCTCCATATTTCCTTGCTTGATGTTGGTCCTTCTCTCCTCTCCATATTTCCTTGCTTGATGTTGGTCCTTCTCTCCTCTCCATATTTCCTTGCTTGATGTTGGTCCTTCTCTCCTCTCCATATTTCCTTGCTTGATGTTGGTCCTTCTCTCCTCTCCATATTTCCTTGCTTGATGTTGGTCCTTCTCTCCTCTCCATATTTCCTTGCTTGATGTTGGTCCTTCTCTCCTCTCCATATTTCCTTGCTTGATGCTGGTCCTTCTCTCCTCTCCATATTTCCTTGCTTGATGCTGGTCCTTCTCTCCTCTCCATATTTCCTTGCTTGATGTTGGTCCTTCTCTCCTCTCCATATTTCCTTGCTTGATGCTGGTCCTTCTCTCCTCTCCATATTTCCTTGCTTGATGCTGGTCCTTCTCTCCTCTCCATATTTCCTTGCTTGATGAAGGTCCTTCTCTCCTCTCCCTTCCATTTCACTGCACCACAAGAGCTGAAAAGCCATTTATCTCCCTCTCAGTCCGGCACCAGATCAGCAGAGCTAATGCCCCCTTCAGTTCAAAGTGACATGCAATGGCAGAAGAAATAGCTCTAGTCAGAGACGGAGGCATGGATGGAAGCTTGGGTGAAGGAATTGCTGGGAGCCCGACACCTGCTGCTGGGAAGCCTGGATGGAAGCTTGGGTGAAGGAATTGCTGGGAGCCCACCTGCTGCTGGGAGGCCTGGATAGAAGCTTGGGTTGAAGGAATTGCTGGGAGCCAGACACCTGCTACTAGGTGGCCTGGATGGTATTGCTGGGAGCCTAATACCTGCTGCTGGGAGGCCTGGATAGAAGCTTGGGATGAAGGAATTGCTGGGAGCCAGACACCTGCTACTGGGTGGCCTGGATGGAAGCTTGGGTTGAAGGAATTGCTGGGAGCCAGACACCTGCTACTGGGTGGCCTGGATGGAATTGCTGGGAGCCCACCTGCTGCTGGGAGGCCTGGATAGAAGCTTGGGTGAATTGCTGGGAGCCTGACACCTGCTGCTGGGAGGCCTGGATGGAATTGCTGGGAGCCCACCTGCTGCTGGGAGGCCTGGATAGAAGCTTGGGATGACGGAATTGCTGGGAGCCCACCTGCTGCTGGGAGGCCTGGATGGAATTACTGGGAGCCTGACACCTGCTGCTGGGTGCTTGCACACGACGATAGATGCACAGGATGGTGTTTAACGGGCAGAATAATAGAGGCTGTCTCCTCTTGCTCGATAATCAGTGTTTCTCCATTACAGGGGGCCACATGAACTCATAGATGTGATGTTCATCGTATGTCACTCCCCCGGTGCTATGCAACAGTTCCATCCTCTGCCCTCCTCTAACTAGCTTGTACAAAGATTACTACAGAGCACTGCACGTCAATTCTAGAGTGCGCTTGTTCCTGTACGTGCTTAGATTCTTGGTGGTTGGCACTACAAGCCCCCACACTTGGAACCACACTTTATGCCACATCAAGTCCTTCTGTTGTTGAGTTTTGTCATGCAAGGTTTTATGAAACATTTTATGCCCAGGTCGGCCAGAGAACTCTACGTCGCATTGAAGGGGGTCATTGAAGATACCATCAGCGGTGGGCACTTCTCAGTGGACGAGGTTACTTCTAAGCAGGTATGCTCGTGCTACTTTCAAATGTGTTGGGATAATTCCCGCTTGTCAGAAACTGCAAAAAGTTCTCCGATCAGCGAATATCCAACTAGGCAGTCCTTCTGAGAGAGTAGGCAGTTGATTATGCCACAGGCTGTTCTGTTTGGAGCCATGCTGTTCAAATGTGTTGGTGGATTGCTAGTGCACGCACACGACTGGACATACAGACAGATACCTCACAGACCATAAATGCACCTCCCTTCTCCAAAGTGGACACACCCCTGTGAATGCATCCCTGTCGGTGCACCCCTGTGGGTGCAGGGTGCACCCCTCCTCTCTGCCTGCTGTCGTGCCTCGATGTGGTCAGAGAAACACATGTATGGTGTCTTAAAGAGGCCTATTGAATAAGATGCCACTGCACATGGTAAAGAAGCTATCGCGCAATGGCCGTGTACTTGGACAAGTCTCGAAAAATACTCGCTGACAATCAAGCATTTGCTGACCTTGCCAATTGCACGGCCCTGCATGAATGCTTGTGCCCGCAATGTTTCCTGCTTGGCTCCTCCCTAGACCTGCTGTAAAATTGCGGTACTCGGAGCTCCTGCTTGATCACCATAAGCTTATTTATCATTCCATCGAATCATTTCTTGTGATTTGATTGGCTAATACGTGGGTAGATACGTCCCATATCCCTAGTCCATATCTGGTTAGTAAGGTACTATGCACGCGTGAGTTGCCTGGTTGTCATGGAAACATTATGGCATCTGTTTGCCAAGGCCTGGCGGTTATTGAAATGTGGATTGGTATGTGGTTGATGCGTGTTTATTTTACTTGATGGTGTGGTCAGTTCATTATTAGGCTCAGTTTAGGATGGGGTACGGATGATCTCTAGTCTCAGGGGGCTCGGCACGGCTCAGCGCATGCGTGCCTCGCTATCTACGAGCTTGTTGCTAGCCTAATAACAATCTCTCGACCAACAGAAAGCTGCACTCCATGCTTACCAGCATGCTCCATGGTGACCCTTTCCATGGTGACCCTTTCCATGGTGGCCAATACCATGGTGACCTTTCCATGGTGACCCATGGTGATGGTGACCCTCTCCATGGTGACCCTTTCCATGGTGACCCTCTCCTTGGTGACCTTTCCATGGTGACCCTTTCCATGGAGACCCTTTCTATGGTGACCCTCTCCATGGGTGATCTCCATAGCGACCCTTTCTATGGTGACCCTCTCCATGGTGACCCTTTCCATGGTGACCCTGACCCTCTCCATGGTGACCCTTTCCATGGTGACCCTTTCCATGGTGACCCTTTCCATGGTGACCCTTTCCATGGTGACCCTTTCCATGGTGACCCTTTCCATGGTGACCCTTTCCATGGTGACCCTTCCATGGTGACCCTTTCCATGGTGACCCTTTCCATGGTGACCCTTTCCATGGTGACCCTTTCCATGGTGACCCTTTCCATGGTGACCCTTTCCAATGACCCTCCATGGTGACCCTTTCCATGGTGACCCTTTCCATGGTGACCCTCTCCATGGTGACCCTTTCCCCTTTCTATGGTGACCCTTTTTATGCATGGTGACCCTCTCCATGGTGACTTTCCATGGTGACCCTTTCTATGGTGACCCTTTCCATGGTGACCCTCTCCATGGTGACCCTTCCATGCCATGGACACGCTCGGAAAGGTCATGGTGACCCTCTCCATGGTGACCCTTTCCATGGTGCTCCATGGTGACCCTTTCCATGGTGCTCCATGGTGACCCTTTCCATGGTGACCCTCTCCATGGTGACCCTCTCCATGTGACCTTTCCATGGTGACCCTTTCTAAGGTGACCCTTTCTATGGTGACCCTCTCCATGGTGACCCTCTCCATGGTGACCCTCTCCATAGTGACCCTCTCCATGTGACCCTCTCCATGGTGACCCTTCCATGGTCATGCTCTCCATGGTCACGCTCTCCATGGTAACCCTCTCCTTGGTGACCTTTCCATGGTGACCCTCTCCATGGTGACCCTTTCCATGGTGACCCTCTCCATGGTGACCCTTTCCATGGTGACCCTCTCCATGGTGACCCTTTCCATGGTGACCCGACCCTCTCCATGGTGACCCTTCCATGGTGAGCTCTCCATGGTGACCCTTTCCAAGGTGACCCTTCTATGGTGACCCTCTCCTGGTGACTTTCCATGGTGACCCGCCCCTTGGTGACCCTCTCCATGGTGACCCTCTGCATAGTGACCATCTCCATGGTGACCCTCTCCATGGTGACCCTTTCCCCTTTCTATGGTGACCCTTTCTATGGTGACCCTTTCCATGGTGACCCTCTCCATGGTGACCCTCTCCTTGGTGACCTTTCCATGGTGACCCTCTCCTGGTGACCCTCTCCATGGTGACCTTTCCATGGTCCCTCTCCATGGTGACCCTCTCCTTGGTGACCTTTCCATGGTGACCCTCTCCTGGTGACCCTTCCATGGTGACCCTTCCATGGAGACGCTCTCCATGGTGACGCTCTCCATGGTGACCCTTTCCAAGAGAAATAGGTGAACTACAAGCTTGCATACAAGGCATCGTGCCATATAGTTACTTGAATTTCTAATTCCTGTTGGAGGATCACCTTTTACCTGCGAACTATCAAGTGGCGTATTTTAAACAGGAAATAATTTTGTTAGAGTAGTAGGGCTAGGGCTAGGGCTTTAACATATAATTACAGTTAACTTATAACATTACAGAAACACTATAATTAGAACCACCACAGTCAGTACAGGTGGCACTATAATTAGTCATCAGTCAGGCACTATAATTAGAGCCATTAATTAATGCCACAATTAGAGCCATTTGGCCTGAACATATAAAGAGGTTCTAATGAGTACACAAATCTGCAGTTATGTTATTTTATGTCGTTGTATTATAGAGGAACATCCTTAGGATCGGTCTGTCTTCCCTGGGCTCGCCTCTCTGGCTGGATGGGGTGGGCATGGCTGGTCACACCCACTCACTGCTCCAATTCCTACATTGCCTCAGGGCGCTGCTCAGGAGAGCATATGCAGTGGCCTTGGTGACAGTGCCAACACATCTCATGCAGGTATCCAATGCTAGCTAGTTCTACCTTATCAACTACAATGTATGAAATGGTCTTTAGGAAAGGGAATGGAATCTGAAAAATGAATATACATTTTTTACCTAATAAGGGCCAGTTGAGTCACTCAAAACAATTGCATGTGACATCCTTGCAGCTGCTTGCCAGCTCAGGTGATGCCAGCACTGTAAGGTTAGTCTATGCCCTAGCTCCAAGCCATAAGTTACACTTGCTGCAGCCAATGCTCATTTGGTAAAGGGTAGTTAGAAATGATGATCAATTTGCAAGTGCACTTAGCAGAGGTTGTTAAACATATTGCACACTGGAGCCTCAAGCCTTTAAAAATGACCACATCAAAGCATGGTTCCTCCCCCCTTCCCCGCATATAATTATTGGATAACGAGGTGGAGCTTTTGTTTATGCTCCATGCGCATGTGACAATTATATATAATCTGTTTTCACTCTTGAAAGACTCCAAGATTTCTTCCACTATTCAGTCATCTTTCCAAGCTGACTTCGTTAACCGATTTAAAGTCAGAGAGATGATTTCTAAAGTGTGTATGTGTGCGTGTTATGTGTGTATATATGTGTGTATGTGTGTTCATGGCAGGGATGTATTCAGAAATGTTGCCAAGCGTGGGGGCGAACTTGGGGGGTGGAAAAAAGAGGAGGGGCGGGGGCGGAGGGCCTGTCCCATGTGGCCGTTAAATCTCAAAATTTTAATGGGGGGAGGGGAGGATGTGGGAATGACACAATGGGCGTGGCTAATGCCACCGCCACTCCCTCCCACCCCCTAAATATCCCTGCATGGGGGGCAATGTTTCTGTTATGACCTGATTATTGCTGCAATGGAGTTCTGTGTGGAATTTAGCACCTTCACAACAGACCAAGTGACATCAACCTTGCTGTATGCTAATTGCAATTGAAGGAACTTCAGTTCGTTCACTGCCAGTGTGAATTAACACACAGTCTCAGCTATGTTAATGCATGTGAATTATGAGGGGATGGTCTACCCAGTCCCGTATGGAGCGAGGGAATGGTCTCCCCAGTCCCGTATGGAGCGAGGGAATGGTCTCCCCAGTCCCGTATGGAGCGAGGGAATGGTCTCCCCAGTCCCGTATGGAGGGAGGGGATGGTCTACCCAGTCCCGTATGGAGCGAGGGAATGGTCTACCCAGTCCCATATGGAGCGAGGGAATGGTCTCCCCAGTCCCGTATGGAGCGAGGGAATGGTCTCCCCAGTCCCGTATGGAGCGAGGGAATGGTCTACCCAGTCCCATATGGAGCGAGGGAATGGTCTCCCCAGTCCCGTATGGAGCGAGGGAATGGTCTCCCCAGTCCCGTATGGAGCGAGGGAATGGTCTACCCAGTCCCGTATGGAGCGAGGGAATGGTCTACCCAGTCCCGTATGGAGCGAGGGAATGGTCTCCCCAGTCCCGTATGGAGCGAGGGAATGGTCTCCCCAGCCCCGTATGGAGGGAGGGGATGGTCTCCCCAGTCCCGTATGGAGGGAGGGGATGGTCTACCCAGTCCCATATGGAGCGAGGGAATGGTCTACCCAGTCCCATATGGAGGGAGGAGATGGTCTACCCAGTCCCGTATGGAGCGAGGAAATGGTCTACCCAGTCCCATATGGAGGGAGGAGATGGTCTCCCCAGTCCCGTATGGAGGGAGGAGATGGTCTCCCCAGTCCCGTATGGAGCGAGGGAATGGTCTACCCAGCCCCGTATGGAGCGAGGGGATGGTCTACCCAGTCCCGTATGGAGCGAGGGAATGGTCTACCCAGTCCCATATGGAGGGAGGAGATGGTCTCCCCAGCCCCGTATGGAGCGAGGGGATGGTCTACCCAGTCCCGTATGGCGTATGGAGCGAGGGAATGGTCTACCCAGTCCCGTATGGAGCGAGGGAATGGTCTCCCCAGTCCCGTATGGAGCGAGGGGATGGTCTACCCAGTCCCGTATGGAGCGAGGGAATGGTCTCCCCAGTCCCGTATGGAGCGAGGGAATGGTCTACCCAGTCCCGTATGGAGCGAGGGAATGGTCTGCCCAGCCCCGTATGGAGCGAGGGGATGGTCTCCCCAGCCCCGTATGGAGCGAGGGGATGGTCTCCCCAGCCCCGTATGGAGCGAGGGAATGGTCTCCCCAGCCCCGTATGGAGGGAGGAGATGGTCTCCCCAGCCCCGTATGGAGGGAGGAGATGGTCTCCCCAGCCCCGTATGGAGCGAGGGAATGGTCTCCCCAGCCCCGTATGGAGCGAGGGGATGGTCTCCCCAGCCCCGTATGGAGGGAGGGAATGGTCTCGCCAGTTCCGTATGGAGGGAGGGAATGGTCTCCCCAGCCCCGTATGGAGCGAGGGGATGGTCTCCCCAGTCCCGTATGGAATCTTGCACATGGTAGAGATGGAATGGAAACCCTACTGATGACTCAGTTTGGTCATGTGATGGAAATAGCAACCCTTTACCATGTGTTTGCTAATAATGCACACACAGTGTTTGTTTGTGTGTGTGTGGGTGTGGGGTGTGTGGAGGGTGGGGGGAGGGTGGGGTGTGTGGACTTGAACAGCCTTAGAAGTTGTACCAAAAATAGAGCCTGTATGAACCTTGATCCCTGAGTGGCAGGTCTAGGCCCACATAACCTGTCCTCAATCTGCATAACCCCTGACCCCACATGGGTATCTCCTGTACATATATATGTATGTACATGTGTATGTACATGTGTATACATGCATGTAATATGTATGAATGTACGTGTCATGTGTATGTACATGTCATGTAATATGTATATATGTACATGTGTATACATGCATGTAATATGTATGTATGTACATGTGTATACATGCATGACCACAATTAATGAAGGGCAATTTCAGAGTGGTTTGTATCTGTTGATTTCTTTTGTGTTTTAATAGAGTACATGTAATTTAACTCACACATTACTCGTGTGTGTGTGTGTGGGGGGGGGGGGGGGGGGGGTAGCATTTGTCTTCGAGTACTTACCTTTTTACATTCACTGTTGGCTCTAGCCTTCACTATTGGCTCCAACCTTCACACTTGGCTGCTATTGGCTCCAACCTTCACTGAACATTGGCTCCAGCTTTCAATTTTGCTCCAACCTTCACTATTGGCTCCAACCTTCACTGTTGGCTGCATCCTTCACTGTTGGCTGCATCCTTCACTGTTGGCTCCAGACTTCACTGTTGGCTTCAGCCTTCACTGTTGGCTCCAGACTTCACTGTTGGCTTCAGCCTTCACTGTTGGCCTCAGACTTCACTGTTGGCTGCATCCTTCACTGTTGGCTGCATCCTTCACTGTTGGCTCCAGACTTCACTGTTGGCTGCATCCTTCACTGTTGGCTCCAGACTTCACTGTTGGCTTCAGCCTTCACTATTGGCTCCAACCTTCACTGTTGGCTCCAGCCTTCACTGTTGTCTCTAGCTTTCAATTTTGGCTCCAACCTTCACTGTTGGCTCCAGCCTTACTGTTGGCTCCAACCTTCACTATTGGCTGCATCCTTCACTGTTGGCTGCATCCTTCACTGTTGGCTGCATCCTTCACTGTTGGCTCCAGACTTCACTGTTGGCTTCAGCCTTCACTGTTGGCTCCAGCCTTACTGTTGGCTCCAACCTTCACTATTGGCTGCATCCTTCACTGTTGGCTGCATCCTTCACTGTTGGCTGCATCCTTCACTGTTGGCTCCAGACTTCACTGTTGGCTTCAGCCTTCACTATTGGCTCCAACCTTCACACTTGGCTGCTATTGGCTCCAACCTTCACTGTTGGCTCCAGCCTTCACTGTTGGCTCCAGCTTTCAATTTTGCTCCAACCTTCACTATTGGCTCCAACCTTCACTGTTGGCTGCATCCTTCACTGTTGGCTGCATCCTTCACTGTTGGCTCCAGACTTCACTGTTGGCTTCAGCCTTCACTGTTGGCCTCAGACTTCACTGTTGGCTGCATCCTTCACTGTTGGCTGCATCCTTCACTGTTGGCTGCATCCGTCACTGTTGGCTCCAGACTTCACTGTTGGCTGCATCCTTCACTGTTGGCTCCAGACTTCACTGTTGGCTTCAGCCTTCACTGTTGTCTCTAGCCTTCACTGTTGTCTCTAGCTTTCAATTTTGGCTCCAACCTTCACTATTGGCTCCAACCTTCACTGTTGGCTCCAACCTTCACTGTGGCTC
This sequence comes from Cladorhizidae sp. MBARI D1340-BT2, assembly GCA_028752905.1. NCBI lineage: Eukaryota > Metazoa > Porifera > Demospongiae > Poecilosclerida > Cladorhizidae > Cladorhizidae sp. MBARI D1340-BT2. The sequence continues at coordinate 28,527,223 of JAQNBH010000001.1, forward strand.
CAACCTTAACTTGGCTCCAACCTTCACTGTTGGCTCCAGCCTTCACTGTTGTCTCTAGCTTTCAATTTTGGCTCCAACCTTCACTGTTGGCTCCAACCTTCACTGTCCAACCTTCACTGTTGGCTCCAACCTTCACTGTGGCTCCAACCTTAACTTGGCTCCAACCTTCACTGTTGGCTCCAACCTTCACTGTTGGCTCCAACCTTCACTGTTGGCTCCAACCTTCACTGTTGGCTCCAACCTTCACTGTTGGCTCCAACCTTCACTGTTGGCTCCAACCTTCACTGTTGGCTCCAGCCTTCACTGTTGTTGCATCCTTCACTGTTGGCTCCAGCCTTCACCATTGGCTTCAGCCTTCATTGTTGGCTCCATTTTATTATTATTATTATTATTGACTCTTTATTGTTGTTATTGTTATTATTATTATTGTTGTTGTTGACTCTTTATTTACGACTGCACATTTGTACAGTGGTGAAGCGTGTACAATATCGTATTGAAGGATTTTGTGGGCATTGGTATGATGATCCTTTCCTCTTCTCATTCAGTCGAAATGCGACTGCCACTCAATGATGTTTGGTGGTAACTGATTTGGTTGCTATATACTCAGCAGCAACCAGAAACAAGAGATTCTGCTTGAACTTTTATACTCCCTAGTCCTCACAGTGGAGACCAATGAGTAGTTAGCCATCTGAGCAGCACCTATGGTGAAAAGAACACCCCCAATCACTGAACTTGTTCTGAGAAGACTTCCCCTTGGCACCATGGACAACCATTTAAGACGGTAGTGTCAACTACAGCATTAGTGTGCCTATATATGGGTTTAGCATCCATGAGGTTTAGCCTCCATGGGGTTTAGCCTCCATGGGGTTTAGCCTCCATGGGGTTTAGCCTCCATGGGGTTTAGCCTCCATGGGGTTTAGCCTCCATGGGGTTTAGCCTCCATGGGGTTTAGCCTCCATGGGGTTTAGCCTCCATGGGGTTTAGCCTCCATGGGGTTTAGCCTCCATGGGGTTTAGCCTCCATGGGGTTTAGCCTCCATGGGGTTTAGCCTCCATGGGGTTTAGCCTCCATGGGGTTTAGCCTCCATGGGGTTTAGCCTCCATGGGGTTTAGCCTCCATGGGGTTTAGCCTCCATGGGGTTTAGCCTCCATGGGGTTTAGCCTCCATGGGGTTTAGCCTCCATGGGGTTTAGCCTCCATGGGGTTTAGCCTCCATGGGGTTTAGCCTCCATGGGGTTTAGCCTCCATGGGGTTTAGCCTCCATGGGGTTTAGCCTCCATGGGGTTTAGCCTCCATGGGGTTTAGCCTCCATGGGGTTTAGCCTCCATGGGGTTTAGCCTCCATGGGGTTTAGCCTCCATGGGGTTTAGCCTCCATGGGGTTTAGCCTCCATGGGGTTTAGCCTCCATGGGGTTTAGCCTCCATGGGGTTTAGCCTCCATGGGGTTTAGCCTCCATGGGGTTTAGCCTCCATGGGGTTTAGCCTCCATGGGGTTTAGCCTCCATGGGGTTTAGCCTCCATGGGGTTTAGCCTCCATGGGGTTTAGCCTCCATGGGGTTTAGCCTCCATGGGGTTTAGCCTCCATGGGGTTTAGCCTCCATGGGGTTTAGCCTCCATGGGGTTTAGCCTCCATGGGGTTTAGCCTCCATGGGGTTTAGCCTCCATGGGGTTTAGCCTCCATGGGGTTTAGCCTCCATGGGGTTTAGCCTCCATGGGGTTTAGCCTCCATGGGGTTTAGCCTCCATGGGGTTTAGCCTCCATGGGGTTTAGCCTCCATGGGGTTTAGCCTCCATGGGGTTTAGCCTCCATGGGGTTTAGCCTCCATGGGGTTTAGCCTCCATGGGGTTTAGCCTCCATGGGGTTTAGCCTCCATGGGGTTTAGCCTCCATGGGGTTTAGCCTCCATGGGGTTTAGCCTCCATGGGGTTTAGCCTCCATGGGGTTTAGCCTCCATGGGGTTTAGCCTCCATGGGGTTTAGCCTCCATGGGGTTTAGCCTCCATGGGGTTTAGCCTCCATGGGGTTTAGCCTCCATGGGGTTTAGCCTCCATGGGGTTTAGCCTCCATGGGGTTTAGCCTCCATGGGGTTTAGCCTCCATGGGGTTTAGCCTCCATGGGGTTTAGCCTCCATGGGGTTTAGCCTCCATGGGGTTTAGCCTCCATGGGGTTTAGCCTCCATGGGGTTTAGCCTCCATGGGGTTTAGCCTCCATGGGGTTTAGCCTCCATGGGGTTTAGCCTCCATGGGGTTTAGCCTCCATGGGGTTTAGCCTCCATGGGGTTTAGCCTCCATGGGGTTTAGCCTCCATGGGGTTTAGCCTCCATGGGGTTTAGCCTCCATGGGGTTTAGCCTCCATGGGGTTTAGCCTCCATGGGGTTTAGCCTCCATGGGGTTTAGCCTCCATGGGGTTTAGCCTCCATGGGGTTTAGCCTCCATGGGGTTTAGCCTCCATGGGGTTTAGCCTCCATGGGGTTTAGCCTCCATGGGGTTTAGCCTCCATGGGGTTTAGCCTCCATGGGGTTTAGCCTCCATGGGGTTTAGCCTCCATGGGGTTTAGCCTCCATGGGGTTTAGCCTCCATGGGGTTTAGCCTCCATGGGGTTTAGCCTCCATGGGGTTTAGCCTCCATGGGGTTTAGCCTCCATGGGGTTTAGCCTCCATGGGGTTTAGCCTCCATGGGGTTTAGCCTCCATGGGGTTTAGCCTCCATGGGGTTTAGCCTCCATGGGGTTTAGCCTCCATGGGGTTTAGCCTCCATGGGGTTTAGCCTCCATGGGGTTTAGCCTCCATGGGGTTTAGCCTCCATGGGGTTTAGCCTCCATGGGGTTTAGCCTCCATGGGGTTTAGCCTCCATGGGGTTTAGCCTCCATGGGGTTTAGCCTCCATGGGGTTTAGCCTCCATGGGGTTTAGCCTCCATGGGGTTTAGCCTCCATGGGGTTTAGCCTCCATGGGGTTTAGCCTCCATGGGGTTTAGCCTCCATGGGGTTTAGCCTCCATGGGGTTTAGCCTCCATGGGGTTTAGCCTCCATGGGGTTTAGCCTCCATGGGGTTTAGCCTCCATGGGGTTTAGCCTCCATGGGGTTTAGCCTCCATGGGGTTTAGCCTCCATGGGGTTTAGCCTCCATGGGGTTTAGCCTCCATGGGGTTTAGCCTCCATGGGGTTTAGCCTCCATGGGGTTTAGCCTCCATGGGGTTTAGCCTCCATGGGGTTTAGCCTCCATGGGGTTTAGCCTCCATGGGGTTTAGCCTCCATGGGGTTTAGCCTCCATGGGGTTTAGCCTCCATGGGGTTTAGCCTCCATGGGGTTTAGCCTCCATGGGGTTTAGCCTCCATGGGGTTTAGCCTCCATGGGGTTTAGCCTCCATGGGGTTTAGCCTCCATGGGGTTTAGCCTCCATGGGGTTTAGCCTCCATGGGGTTTAGCCTCCATGGGGTTTAGCCTCCATGGGGTTTAGCCTCCATGGGGTTTAGCCTCCATGGGGTTTAGCCTCCATGGGGTTTAGCCTCCATGGGGTTTAGCCTCCATGGGGTTTAGCCTCCATGGGGTTTAGCCTCCATGGGGTTTAGCCTCCATGGGGTTTAGCCTCCATGGGGTTTAGCCTCCATGGGGTTTAGCCTCCATGGGGTTTAGCCTCCATGGGGTTTAGCCTCCATGGGGTTTAGCCTCCATGGGGTTTAGCCTCCATGGGGTTTAGCCTCCATGGGGTTTAGCCTCCATGGGGTTTAGCCTCCATGGGGTTTAGCCTCCATGGGGTTTAGCCTCCATGGGGTTTAGCCTCCATGGGGTTTAGCCTCCATGGGGTTTAGCCTCCATGGGGTTTAGCCTCCATGGGGTTTAGCCTCCATGGGGTTTAGCCTCCATGGGGTTTAGCCTCCATGGGGTTTAGCCTCCATGGGGTTTAGCCTCCATGGGGTTTAGCCTCCATGGGGTTTAGCCTCCATGGGGTTTAGCCTCCATGGGGTTTAGCCTCCATGGGGTTTAGCCTCCATGGGGTTTAGCCTCCATGGGGTTTAGCCTCCATGGGGTTTAGCCTCCATGGGGTTTAGCCTCCATGGGGTTTAGCCTCCATGGGGTTTAGCCTCCATGGGGTTTAGCCTCCATGGGGTTTAGCCTCCATGGGGTTTAGCCTCCATGGGGTTTAGCCTCCATGGGGTTTAGCCTCCATGGGGTTTAGCCTCCATGGGGTTTAGCCTCCATGGGGTTTAGCCTCCATGGGGTTTAGCCTCCATGGGGTTTAGCCTCCATGGGGTTTAGCCTCCATGGGGTTTAGCCTCCATGGGGTTTAGCCTCCATGGGGTTTAGCCTCCATGGGGTTTAGCCTCCATGGGGTTTAGCCTCCATGGGGTTTAGCCTCCATGGGGTTTAGCCTCCATGGGGTTTAGCCTCCATGGGGTTTAGCCTCCATGGGGTTTAGCCTCCATGGGGTTTAGCCTCCATGGGGTTTAGCCTCCATGGGGTTTAGCCTCCATGGGGTTTAGCCTCCATGGGGTTTAGCCTCCATGGGGTTTAGCCTCCATGGGGTTTAGCCTCCATGGGGTTTAGCCTCCATGGGGTTTAGCCTCCATGGGGTTTAGCCTCCATGGGGTTTAGCCTCCATGGGGTTTAGCCTCCATGGGGTTTAGCCTCCATGGGGTTTAGCCTCCATGGGGTTTAGCCTCCATGGGGTTTAGCCTCCATGGGGTTTAGCCTCCATGGGGTTTAGCCTCCATGGGGTTTAGCCTCCATGGGGTTTAGCCTCCATGGGGTTTAGCCTCCATGGGGTTTAGCCTCCATGGGGTTTAGCCTCCATGGGGTTTAGCCTCCATGGGGTTTAGCCTCCATGGGGTTTAGCCTCCATGGGGTTTAGCCTCCATGGGGTTTAGCCTCCATGGGGTTTAGCCTCCATGGGGTTTAGCCTCCATGGGGTTTAGCCTCCATGGGGTTTAGCCTCCATGGGGTTTAGCCTCCATGGGGTTTAGCCTCCATGGGGTTTAGCCTCCATGGGGTTTAGCCTCCATGGGGTTTAGCCTCCATGGGGTTTAGCCTCCATGGGGTTTAGCCTCCATGGGGTTTAGCCTCCATGGGGTTTAGCCTCCATGGGGTTTAGCCTCCATGGGGTTTAGCCTCCATGGGGTTTAGCCTCCATGGGGTTTAGCCTCCATGGGGTTTAGCCTCCATGGGGTTTAGCCTCCATGGGGTTTAGCCTCCATGGGGTTTAGCCTCCATGGGGTTTAGCCTCCATGGGGTTTAGCCTCCATGGGGTTTAGCCTCCATGGGGTTTAGCCTCCATGGGGTTTAGCCTCCATGGGGTTTAGCCTCCATGGGGTTTAGCCTCCATGGGGTTTAGCCTCCATGGGGTTTAGCCTCCATGGGGTTTAGCCTCCATGGGGTTTAGCCTCCATGGGGTTTAGCCTCCATGGGGTTTAGCCTCCATGGGGTTTAGCCTCCATGGGGTTTAGCCTCCATGGGGTTTAGCCTCCATGGGGTTTAGCCTCCATGGGGTTTAGCCTCCATGGGGTTTAGCCTCCATGGGGTTTAGCCTCCATGGGGTTTAGCCTCCATGGGGTTTAGCCTCCATGGGGTTTAGCCTCCATGGGGTTTAGCCTCCATGGGGTTTAGCCTCCATGGGGTTTAGCCTCCATGGGGTTTAGCCTCCATGGGGTTTAGCCTCCATGGGGTTTAGCCTCCATGGGGTTTAGCCTCCATGGGGTTTAGCCTCCATGGGGTTTAGCCTCCATGGGGTTTAGCCTCCATGGGGTTTAGCCTCCATGGGGTTTAGCCTCCATGGGGTTTAGCCTCCATGGGGTTTAGCCTCCATGGGGTTTAGCCTCCATGGGGTTTAGCCTCCATGGGGTTTAGCCTCCATGGGGTTTAGCCTCCATGGGGTTTAGCCTCCATGGGGTTTAGCCTCCATGGGGTTTAGCCTCCATGGGGTTTAGCCTCCATGGGGTTTAGCCTCCATGGGGTTTAGCCTCCATGGGGTTTAGCCTCCATGGGGTTTAGCCTCCATGGGGTTTAGCCTCCATGGGGTTTAGCCTCCATGGGGTTTAGCCTCCATGGGGTTTAGCCTCCATGGGGTTTAGCCTCCATGGGGTTTAGCCTCCATGGGGTTTAGCCTCCATGGGGTTTAGCCTCCATGGGGTTTAGCCTCCATGGGGTTTAGCCTCCATGGGGTTTAGCCTCCATGGGGTTTAGCCTCCATGGGGTTTAGCCTCCATGGGGTTTAGCCTCCATGGGGTTTAGCCTCCATGGGGTTTAGCCTCCATGGGGTTTAGCCTCCATGGGGTTTAGCCTCCATGGGGTTTAGCCTCCATGGGGTTTAGCCTCCATGGGGTTTAGCCTCCATGGGGTTTAGCCTCCATGGGGTTTAGCCTCCATGGGGTTTAGCCTCCATGGGGTTTAGCCTCCATGGGGTTTAGCCTCCATGGGGTTTAGCCTCCATGGGGTTTAGCCTCCATGGGGTTTAGCCTCCATGGGGTTTAGCCTCCATGGGGTTTAGCCTCCATGGGGTTTAGCCTCCATGGGGTTTAGCCTCCATGGGGTTTAGCCTCCATGGGGTTTAGCCTCCATGGGGTTTAGCCTCCATGGGGTTTAGCCTCCATGGGGTTTAGCCTCCATGGGGTTTAGCCTCCATGGGGTTTAGCCTCCATGGGGTTTAGCCTCCATGGGGTTTAGCCTCCATGGGGTTTAGCCTCCATGGGGTTTAGCCTCCATGGGGTTTAGCCTCCATGGGGTTTAGCCTCCATGGGGTTTAGCCTCCATGGGGTTTAGCCTCCATGGGGTTTAGCCTCCATGGGGTTTAGCCTCCATGGGGTTTAGCCTCCATGGGGTTTAGCCTCCATGGGGTTTAGCCTCCATGGGGTTTAGCCTCCATGGGGTTTAGCCTCCATGGGGTTTAGCCTCCATGGGGTTTAGCCTCCATGGGGTTTAGCCTCCATGGGGTTTAGCCTCCATGGGGTTTAGCCTCCATGGGGTTTAGCCTCCATGGGGTTTAGCCTCCATGGGGTTTAGCCTCCATGGGGTTTAGCCTCCATGGGGTTTAGCCTCCATGGGGTTTAGCCTCCATGGGGTTTAGCCTCCATGGGGTTTAGCCTCCATGGGGTTTAGCCTCCATGGGGTTTAGCCTCCATGGGGTTTAGCCTCCATGGGGTTTAGCCTCCATGGGGTTTAGCCTCCATGGGGTTTAGCCTCCATGGGGTTTAGCCTCCATGGGGTTTAGCCTCCATGGGGTTTAGCCTCCATGGGGTTTAGCCTCCATGGGGTTTAGCCTCCATGGGGTTTAGCCTCCATGGGGTTTAGCCTCCATGGGGTTTAGCCTCCATGGGGTTTAGCCTCCATGGGGTTTAGCCTCCATGGGGTTTAGCCTCCATGGGGTTTAGCCTCCATGGGGTTTAGCCTCCATGGGGTTTAGCCTCCATGGGGTTTAGCCTCCATGGGGTTTAGCCTCCATGGGGTTTAGCCTCCATGGGGTTTAGCCTCCATGGGGTTTAGCCTCCATGGGGTTTAGCCTCCATGGGGTTTAGCCTCCATGGGGTTTAGCCTCCATGGGGTTTAGCCTCCATGGGGTTTAGCCTCCATGGGGTTTAGCCTCCATGGGGTTAGCCTCCATGGGGTTTAGCCTCCATGGGGTTTAGCCTCCATGGGCTTAGCCTCCATGGGGTTTAGCCTCCATGGGGTTTAGCCTCCATGGGGTTTAGCCTCCATGGGGTTTAGCCTCCATGGGGTTTAGCCTCCATGGGGCTTAGCCTCCATGGGGCTTAGCCTCCATGGGGTTTAGCCTCCATGGGGCTTAGCCTCCATGGGGCTTAGCCTCCATGGGGCTTAGCCTCCATGGGGCTTAGCCTCCATGGGGCTTAGCCTCCATGGGGCTTAGCCTCCATGGGGCTTAGCCTCCATGGGGCTTAGCCTCCATGGGGCTTAGCCTCCATGGGGCTTAGCCTCCATGGGGCTTAGCCTCCATGGGGCTTAGCCTCCATGGGGCTTAGCCTCCATGGGGCTTAGCCTCCATGGGGCTTAGCCTCCATGGGGCTTAGCCTCCATGGGGCTTAGCCTCCATGGGGCTTAGCCTCCATGGGGCTTAGCCTCCATGGGGCTTAGCCTCCATGGGGCTTAGCCTCCATGGGGCTTAGCCTCCATGGGGCTTAGCCTCCATGGGGCTTAGCCTCCATGGGGCTTAGCCTCCATGGGGCTTAGCCTCCATGGGGCTTAGCCTCCATGGGGCTTAGCCTCCATGGGGCTTAGCCTCCATGGGGCTTAGCCTCCATGGGGCTTAGCCTCCATGGGGCTTAGCCTCCATGGGGCTTAGCCTCCATGGGGCTTAGCCTCCATGGGGCTTAGCCTCCATGGGGCTTAGCCTCCATGGGGCTTAGCCTCCATGGGGCTTAGCCTCCATGGGGCTTAGCCTCCATGGGGCTTAGCCTCCATGGGGCTTAGCCTCCATGGGGCTTAGCCTCCATGGGGCTTAGCCTCCATGGGGCTTAGCCTCCATGGGGCTTAGCCTCCATGGGGCTTAGCCTCCATGGGGCTTAGCCTCCATGGGGCTTAGCCTCCATGGGGCTTAGCCTCCATGGGGCTTAGCCTCCATGGGGCTTAGCCTCCATGGGGCTTAGCCTCCATGGGGCTTAGCCTCCATGGGGCTTAGCCTCCATGGGGCTTAGCCTCCATGGGGCTTAGCCTCCATGGGGCTTAGCCTCCATGGGGCTTAGCCTCCATGGGGCTTAGCCTCCATGGGGCTTAGCCTCCATGGGGCTTAGCCTCCATGGGGCTTAGCCTCCATGGGGCTTAGCCTCCATGGGGCTTAGCCTCCATGGGGCTTAGCCTCCATGGGGCTTAGCCTCCATGGGGCTTAGCCTCCATGGGGCTTAGCCTCCATGGGGCTTAGCCTCCATGGGGCTTAGCCTCCATGGGGCTTAGCCTCCATGGGGCTTAGCCTCCATGGGGCTTAGCCTCCATGGGGCTTAGCCTCCATGGGGCTTAGCCTCCATGGGGCTTAGCCTCCATGGGGCTTAGCCTCCATGGGGCTTAGCCTCCATGGGGCTTAGCCTCCATGGGGCTTAGCCTCCATGGGGCTTAGCCTCCATGGGGCTTAGCCTCCATGGGGCTTAGCCTCCATGGGGCTTAGCCTCCATGGGGCTTAGCCTCCATGGGGCTTAGCCTCCATGGGGCTTAGCCTCCATGGGGCTTAGCCTCCATGGGGCTTAGCCTCCATGGGGCTTAGCCTCCATGGGGCTTAGCCTCCATGGGGCTTAGCCTCCATGGGGCTTAGCCTCCATGGGGCTTAGCCTCCATGGGGCTTAGCCTCCATGGGGCTTAGCCTCCATGGGGCTTAGCCTCCATGGGGCTTAGCCTCCATGGGGCTTAGCCTCCATGGGGCTTAGCCTCCATGGGGCTTAGCCTCCATGGGGCTTAGCCTCCATGGGGCTTAGCCTCCATGGGGCTTAGCCTCCATGGGGCTTAGCCTCCATGGGGCTTAGCCTCCATGGGGCTTAGCCTCCATGGGGCTTAGCCTCCATGGGGCTTAGCCTCCATGGGGCTTAGCCTCCATGGGGCTTAGCCTCCATGGGGCTTAGCCTCCATGGGGCTTAGCCTCCATGGGGCTTAGCCTCCATGGGGCTTAGCCTCCATGGGGCTTAGCCTCCATGGGGCTTAGCCTCCATGGGGCTTAGCCTCCATGGGGCTTAGCCTCCATGGGGCTTAGCCTCCATGGGGCTTAGCCTCCATGGGGCTTAGCCTCCATGGGGCTTAGCCTCCATGGGGCTTAGCCTCCATGGGGCTTAGCCTCCATGGGGCTTAGCCTCCATGGGGCTTAGCCTCCATGGGGCTTAGCCTCCATGGGGCTTAGCCTCCATGGGGCTTAGCCTCCATGGGGCTTAGCCTCCATGGGGCTTAGCCTCCATGGGGCTTAGCCTCCATGGGGCTTAGCCTCCATGGGGCTTAGCCTCCATGGGGCTTAGCCTCCATGGGGCTTAGCCTCCATGGGGCTTAGCCTCCATGGGGCTTAGCCTCCATGGGGCTTAGCCTCCATGGGGCTTAGCCTCCATGGGGCTTAGCCTCCATGGGGCTTAGCCTCCATGGGGCTTAGCCTCCATGGGGCTTAGCCTCCATGGGGCTTAGCCTCCATGGGGCTTAGCCTCCATGGGGCTTAGCCTCCATGGGGCTTAGCCTCCATGGGGCTTAGCCTCCATGGGGCTTAGCCTCCATGGGGCTTAGCCTCCATGGGGCTTAGCCTCCATGGGGCTTAGCCTCCATGGGGCTTAGCCTCCATGGGGCTTAGCCTCCATGGGGCTTAGCCTCCATGGGGCTTAGCCTCCATGGGGGGGCTTAGCCTCCATGGGGCTTAGCCTCCATGGGGCTTAGCCTCCATGGGGCTTAGCCTCCATGGGCTTAGCCTCCATGGGGCTTAGCCTCCATGGGGCTTAGCCTCCATGGGCTTAGCCTCCATGGGGCTTAGCCTCCATGGGGCTTAGCCTCCATGGGGCTTAGCCTCCATGGGGCTTAGCCTCCATGGGGCTTAGCCTCCATGGGGCTTAGCCTCCATGGGGCTTAGCCTCCATGGGGCTTAGCCTCCATGGGGCCTTAGCCTCCATGGGGCTTAGCCTCCATGGGGCTTAGCCTCCATGGGGCTTAGCCTCCATGGGGCTTAGCCTCCATGGGGCTTAGCCTCCATGGGCTTAGCCTCCATGGGGCTTAGCCTCCATGGGGCTTAGCCTCCATGGGGCTTAGCCTCCATGGGGCTTAGCCTCCATGGGGCTTAGCCTCCATGGGGCTTAGCCTCCATGGGGCTTAGCCTCCATGGGGCTTAGCCTCCATGGGGCTTAGCCTCCATGGGGCTTAGCCTCCATGGGGCTTAGCCTCCATGGGGCTTAGCCTCCATGGGGCTTAGCCTCCATGGGGCTTAGCCTCCATGGGGCTTAGCCTCCATGGGGCTTAGCCTCCATGGGGCTTAGCCTCCATGGGGCTTAGCCTCCATGGGGCCTTAGCCTCCATGGGGCTTAGCCTCCATGGGGCCTTAGCCTCCATGGGGCTTAGCCTCCATGGGGCCTAGCCTCCATGGGGCTTAGCCCTCCATGGGGCTAGCCTCCATGGGGCTTAGCCTCCATGGGGCTTAGCCTCATGGGGCCTAGCCTCCATGGGGCTTAGCCTCCATGGGGCCTTAGCCTCCATGGGGCCTAGCCTCCATGGGCTTAGCCTCCATGGGGCCTAGCCTCCATGGGGCTAGCCTCCATGGGCCTAGCCTCCATGGGCCTAGCCTCCATGGGCCTAGCCTCCATGGGGCCTAGCCTCCATGGGGCTTAGCCTCCATGGGGCTAGCCTCCATGGGGCTAGCCTCCATGGGGCCTACCTCCATGGGGCCTAGCCTCCATGGGGCCTAGCCTCCATGGGGCCTAGCCTCCATGGGGCTGCTAGCCTCCATGGGGCCTAGCCTCCATGGGGCCTAGCCTCCATGGGGCCTAGCCTCCATGGGGCTAGCCTCCATGGGGCCTAGCCTCCATGGGGCCTAGCCTCCATGGGGCCTAGCCTCCATGGGGCCTAGCCTCCATGGGGCCTAGCCTCCATGGGGCCTAGCCTCCATGGGGCCTAGCCTCCATGGGGCCTAGCCTCCATGGGGCCTAGCCTCCATGGGGCCTAGCCTCCATGGGGCCTAGCCTCCATGGGGCCTAGCCTCCATGGGGCCTAGCCTCCATGGGGCCTAGCCTCCATGGGCCTAGCCTCCATGGGGCCTAGCCTCCATGGGGCTTAGCCTCCATGGGGCCTAGCCTCCATGGGGCCTAGCCTCCATGGGGCCTAGCCTCCATGGGGCCTAGCTCCTGGGGCCTAGCCTCCATGGGGCCTAGCCTCCATGGGGCCTAGCCTCCATGGGGCCTAGCCTCCATGGGGCCTAGCCTCCATGGGGCCTAGCCTCCATGGGGCCTAGCCTCCATGGGGCCTAGCCTCCATGGGGCCTAGCCTCCATGGGGCCTAGCCTCCATGGGGCCTAGCCTCCATGGGGCCTAGCCTCCATGGGGCCTAGCCTCCATGGGGCCTAGCCTCCATGGGGCCTAGCCTCCATGGGGCCTAGCCTCCATGGGGCCTAGCCTCCATGGGGCCTAGCCTCCATGGGGCCTAGCCTCCATGGGGCCTAGCCTCCATGGGGCCTAGCCTCCATGGGGCCTAGCCTCCATGGGGCCTAGCCTCCATGGGGCTAGCCTCCATGGGGCCTAGCCTCCATGGGGCCTAGCCTCCATGGGGCCTAGCCTCCATGGGGCCTAGCCTCCATGGGGCCTAGCCTCCATGGGGCCTAGCCCTCCATGGGGCCTAGCCTCCATGGGCCTAGCTCCATGGGGCCTAGCCTCCATGGGGCCTAGCCTCCATTGGGGCCTAGCCTCCATGGGGCCTAGCCTCCATGGGGCCTAGCCTCCATGGGGCCTAGCCTCCATGGGGCCTAGCCTCCATGGGGCCTAGCCTCCATGGGGCCTAGCCTCCATGGGGCCTAGCCTCCATGGGGCCTAGCCTCCATGGGGCCTAGCCTCCATGGGGCCTAGCCTCCATGGGGCCTAGCCTCCATGGGGCCTAGCCTCCATGGGGCCTAGCCTCCATGGGGCCTAGCCTCCATGGGGCCTAGCCTCCATGGGGCCTAGCCTCCATGGGGCCTAGCCTCCATGGGGCCTAGCCTCCATGGGGCCTAGCCTCCATGGGGCCTAGCCTCCATGGGGCCTAGCCTCCATGGGGCCTAGCCTCCATGGGGCCTAGCCTCCATGGGGCCTAGCCTCCATGGGGCCTAGCCTCCATGGGGCCTAGCCTCCATGGGGCCTAGCTCCATGGGGCCTAGCCTCCATGGGGCCTAGCCTCCATGGGGCCTAGCCTCATGGGCCTAGCCTCCATGGGGCCTAGCCTCCATGGGGCCTAGCCTCCATGGGGCTAGCCTCCATGGGGCCTAGCCTCCATGGGGCCTAGCCTCCATGGGGCCTAGCCTCCATGGGGCCTAGCCTCCATGGGGCCTAGCCTCCATGGGGCCTAGCCTCCATGGGGCCTAGCCTCCATGGGGCCTAGCCTCCATGGGGCCTAGCCTCCATGGGCCTAGCCTCCATGGGGCCTAGCCTCCATGGGGCCTAGCCTCCATGGGGCCTAGCCTCCATGGGGCCTAGCCTCCATGGGGCCTAGCCTCCATGGGGCCTAGCCTCCATGGGGCCTAGCCTCCATGGGGCCTAGCCTCCATGGGGCCTAGCCTCCATGGGGCCTAGCCTCCATGGGGCCTAGCCTCCATGGGGCCTAGCCTCCATGGGGCCTAGCCTCTCATGGGGCCTAGCCTCCATGGGGCCTAGCCTCCATGGGGCCTAGCCTCCATGGGGCCTAGCCTCCATGGGGCCTAGCCTCCATGGGGCCTAGCCTCCATGGGGCCTAGCCTCCATGGGGCCTAGCCTCCATGGGGCCTAGCCTCCATGGGGCCTAGCCTCCATGGGGCCTAGCCTCCATGGGGCCTAGCCTCCATGGGGCCTAGCCTCCATGGGGCCTAGCCTCCATGGGGCCTAGCCTCCATGGGGCCTAGCCTCCATGGGGCCTAGCCTCCATGGGGCCTAGCCTCCATGGGGCCTAGCCTCCATGGGGCCTAGCCTCCATGGGGCCTAGCCTCCATGGGGCCTAGCCTCCATGGGGCCTAGCCTCCATGGGGCCTAGCCTCCATGGGGCCTAGCCTCCATGGGGCCTAGCCTCCATGGGGCCTAGCCTCCATGGGGCCTAGCCTCCATGGGGCCTAGCCTCCATGGGGCCTAGCCTCCATGGGGCCTAGCCTCCATGGGGCCTAGCCTCCATGGGGCCTAGCCTCCATGGGGCCTAGCCTCCATGGGGCCTAGCCTCCATGGGGCCTAGCCTCCATGGGGCCTAGCCTCCATGGGGCCTAGCCTCCATGGGGCCTAGCCTCCATGGGGCCTAGCCTCCATGGGGCCTAGCCTCCATGGGGCCTAGCCTCCATGGGGCCTAGCCTCCATGGGGCCTAGCCTCCATGGGGCCTAGCCTCCATGGGGCCTAGCCTCCATGGGGCCTAGCCTCCATGGGGCCTAGCCTCCATGGGGCCTAGCCTCCATGGGGCCTAGCCTCCATGGGGCCTAGCCTCCATGGGGCCTAGCCTCCATGGGGCCTAGCCTCCATGGGGCCTAGCCTCCATGGGGCCTAGCCTCCATGGGGCCTAGCCTCCATGGGGCCTAGCCTCCATGGGGCCTAGCCTCCATGGGGCCTAGCCTCCATGGGGCCTAGCCTCCATGGGGCCTAGCCTCCATGGGGCCTAGCCTCCATGGGGCCTAGCCTCCATGGGGCCTAGCCTCCATGGGGCCTAGCCTCCATGGGGCCTAGCCTCCATGGGGCCTAGCCTCCATGGGGCCTAGCCTCCATGGGGCCTAGCCTCCATGGGGCCTAGCCTCCATGGGGCCTAGCCTCCATGGGGCCTAGCCTCCATGGGGCCTAGCCTCCATGGGGCCTAGCCTCCATGGGGCCTAGCCTCCATGGGGCCTAGCCTCCATGGGGCCTAGCCTCCATGGGGCCTAGCCTCCATGGGGCCTAGCCTCCATGGGGCCTAGCCTCCATGGGGCCTAGCCTCCATGGGGCCTAGCCTCCATGGGGCCTAGCCTCCATGGGGCCTAGCCTCCATGGGGCCTAGCCTCCATGGGGCCTAGCCTCCATGGGGCCTAGCCTCCATGGGGCCTAGCCTCCATGGGGCCTAGCCTCCATGGGGCCTAGCCTCCATGGGGCCTAGCCTCCATGGGGCCTAGCCTCCATGGGGCCTAGCCTCCATGGGGCCTAGCCTCCATGGGGCCTAGCCTCCATGGGGCCTAGCCTCCATGGGGCCTAGCCTCCATGGGGCCTAGCCTCCATGGGGCCTAGCCTCCATGGGGCCTAGCCTCCATGGGGCCTAGCCTCCATGGGGCCTAGCCTCCATGGGGCCTAGCCTCCATGGGGCCTAGCCTCCATGGGGCCTAGCCTCCATGGGGCCTAGCCTCCATGGGGCCTAGCCTCCATGGGGCCTAGCCTCCATGGGGCCTAGCCTCCATGGGGCCTAGCCTCCATGGGGCCTAGCCTCCATGGGGCCTAGCCTCCATGGGGCCTAGCCTCCATGGGGCCTAGCCTCCATGGGGCCTAGCCTCCATGGGGCCTAGCCTCCATGGGGCCTAGCCTCCATGGGGCCTAGCCTCCATGGGGCCTAGCCTCCATGGGGCCTAGCCTCCATGGGGCCTAGCCTCCATGGGGCCTAGCCTCCATGGGGCCTAGCCTCCATGGGGCCTAGCCTCCATGGGGCCTAGCCTCCATGGGGCCTAGCCTCCATGGGGCCTAGCCTCCATGGGGCCTAGCCTCCATGGGGCCTAGCCTCCATGGGGCCTAGCCTCCATGGGGCCTAGCCTCCATGGGGCCTAGCCTCCATGGGGCCTAGCCTCCATGGGGCCTAGCCTCCATGGGGCCTAGCCTCCATGGGGCCTAGCCTCCATGGGGCCTAGCCTCCATGGGGCCTAGCCTCCATGGGGCCTAGCCTCCATGGGGCCTAGCCTCCATGGGGCCTAGCCTCCATGGGGCCTAGCCTCCATGGGGCCTAGCCTCCATGGGGCCTAGCCTCCATGGGGCCTAGCCTCCATGGGGCCTAGCCTCCATGGGGCCTAGCCTCCATGGGGCCTAGCCTCCATGGGGCCTAGCCTCCATGGGGCCTAGCCTCCATGGGGCCTAGCCTCCATGGGGCCTAGCCTCCATGGGGCCTAGCCTCCATGGGGCCTAGCCTCCATGGGGCCTAGCCTCCATGGGGCCTAGCCTCCATGGGGCCTAGCCTCCATGGGGCCTAGCCTCCATGGGGCCTAGCCTCCATGGGGCCTAGCCTCCATGGGGCCTAGCCTCCATGGGGCCTAGCCTCCATGGGGCCTAGCCTCCATGGGGCCTAGCCTCCATGGGGCCTAGCCTCCATGGGGCCTAGCCTCCATGGGGCCTAGCCTCCATGGGGCCTAGCCTCCATGGGGCCTAGCCTCCATGGGGCCTAGCCTCCATGGGGCCTAGCCTCCATGGGGCCTAGCCTCCATGGGGCCTAGCCTCCATGGGGCCTAGCCTCCATGGGGCCTAGCCTCCATGGGGCCTAGCCTCCATGGGGCCTAGCCTCCATGGGGCCTAGCCTCCATGGGGCCTAGCCTCCATGGGGCCTAGCCTCCATGGGGCCTAGCCTCCATGGGGCCTAGCCTCCATGGGGCCTAGCCTCCATGGGGCCTAGCCTCCATGGGGCCTAGCCTCCATGGGGCCTAGCCTCCATGGGGCCTAGCCTCCATGGGGCCTAGCCTCCATGGGGCCTAGCCTCCATGGGGCCTAGCCTCCATGGGGCCTAGCCTCCATGGGGCCTAGCCTCCATGGGGCCTAGCCTCCATGGGGCCTAGCCTCCATGGGGCCTAGCCTCCATGGGGCCTAGCCTCCATGGGGCCTAGCCTCCATGGGGCCTAGCCTCCATGGGGCCTAGCCTCCATGGGGCCTAGCCTCCATGGGGCCTAGCCTCCATGGGGCCTAGCCTCCATGGGGCCTAGCCTCCATGGGGCCTAGCCTCCATGGGGCCTAGCCTCCATGGGGCCTAGCCTCCATGGGGCCTAGCCTCCATGGGGCCTAGCCTCCATGGGGCCTAGCCTCCATGGGGCCTAGCCTCCATGGGGCCTAGCCTCCATGGGGCCTAGCCTCCATGGGGCCTAGCCTCCATGGGGCCTAGCCTCCATGGGGCCTAGCCTCCATGGGGCCTAGCCTCCATGGGGCCTAGCCTCCATGGGGCCTAGCCTCCATGGGGCCTAGCCTCCATGGGGCCTAGCCTCCATGGGGCCTAGCCTCCATGGGGCCTAGCCTCCATGGGGCCTAGCCTCCATGGGGCCTAGCCTCCATGGGGCCTAGCCTCCATGGGGCCTAGCCTCCATGGGGCCTAGCCTCCATGGGGCCTAGCCTCCATGGGGCCTAGCCTCCATGGGGCCTAGCCTCCATGGGGCCTAGCCTCCATGGGGCCTAGCCTCCATGGGGCCTAGCCTCCATGGGGCCTAGCCTCCATGGGGCCTAGCCTCCATGGGGCCTAGCCTCCATGGGGCCTAGCCTCCATGGGGCCTAGCCTCCATGGGGCCTAGCCTCCATGGGGCCTAGCCTCCATGGGGCCTAGCCTCCATGGGGCCTAGCCTCCATGGGGCCTAGCCTCCATGGGGCCTAGCCTCCATGGGGCCTAGCCTCCATGGGGCCTAGCCTCCATGGGGCCTAGCCTCCATGGGGCCTAGCCTCCATGGGGCCTAGCCTCCATGGGGCCTAGCCTCCATGGGGCCTAGCCTCCATGGGGCCTAGCCTCCATGGGGCCTAGCCTCCATGGGGCCTAGCCTCCATGGGGCCTAGCCTCCATGGGGCCTAGCCTCCATGGGGCCTAGCCTCCATGGGGCCTAGCCTCCATGGGGCCTAGCCTCCATGGGGCCTAGCCTCCATGGGGCCTAGCCTCCATGGGGCCTAGCCTCCATGGGGCCTAGCCTCCATGGGGCCTAGCCTCCATGGGGCCTAGCCTCCATGGGGCCTAGCCTCCATGGGGCCTAGCCTCCATGGGGCCTAGCCTCCATGGGGCCTAGCCTCCATGGGGCCTAGCCTCCATGGGGCCTAGCCTCCATGGGGCCTAGCCTCCATGGGGCCTAGCCTCCATGGGGCCTAGCCTCCATGGGGCCTAGCCTCCATGGGGCCTAGCCTCCATGGGGCCTAGCCTCCATGGGGCCTAGCCTCCATGGGGCCTAGCCTCCATGGGGCCTAGCCTCCATGGGGCCTAGCCTCCATGGGGCCTAGCCTCCATGGGGCCTAGCCTCCATGGGGCCTAGCCTCCATGGGGCCTAGCCTCCATGGGGCCTAGCCTCCATGGGGCCTAGCCTCCATGGGGCCTAGCCTCCATGGGGCCTAGCCTCCATGGGGCCTAGCCTCCATGGGGCCTAGCCTCCATGGGGCCTAGCCTCCATGGGGCCTAGCCTCCATGGGGCCTAGCCTCCATGGGGCCTAGCCTCCATGGGGCCTAGCCTCCATGGGGCCTAGCCTCCATGGGGCCTAGCCTCCATGGGGCCTAGCCTCCATGGGGCCTAGCCTCCATGGGGCCTAGCCTCCATGGGGCCTAGCCTCCATGGGGCCTAGCCTCCATGGGGCCTAGCCTCCATGGGGCCTAGCCTCCATGGGGCCTAGCCTCCATGGGGCCTAGCCTCCATGGGGCCTAGCCTCCATGGGGCCTAGCCTCCATGGGGCCTAGCCTCCATGGGGCCTAGCCTCCATGGGGCCTAGCCTCCATGGGGCCTAGCCTCCATGGGGCCTAGCCTCCATGGGGCCTAGCCTCCATGGGGCCTAGCCTCCATGGGGCCTAGCCTCCATGGGGCCTAGCCTCCATGGGGCCTAGCCTCCATGGGGCCTAGCCTCCATGGGGCCTAGCCTCCATGGGGCCTAGCCTCCATGGGGCCTAGCCTCCATGGGGCCTAGCCTCCATGGGGCCTAGCCTCCATGGGGCCTAGCCTCCATGGGGCCTAGCCTCCATGGGGCCTAGCCTCCATGGGGCCTAGCCTCCATGGGGCCTAGCCTCCATGGGGCCTAGCCTCCATGGGGCCTAGCCTCCATGGGGCCTAGCCTCCATGGGGCCTAGCCTCCATGGGGCCTAGCCTCCATGGGGCCTAGCCTCCATGGGGCCTAGCCTCCATGGGGCCTAGCCTCCATGGGGCCTAGCCTCCATGGGGCCTAGCCTCCATGGGGCCTAGCCTCCATGGGGCCTAGCCTCCATGGGGCCTAGCCTCCATGGGGCCTAGCCTCCATGGGGCCTAGCCTCCATGGGGCCTAGCCTCCATGGGGCCTAGCCTCCATGGGGCCTAGCCTCCATGGGGCCTAGCCTCCATGGGGCCTAGCCTCCATGGGGCCTAGCCTCCATGGGGCCTAGCCTCCATGGGGCCTAGCCTCCATGGGGCCTAGCCTCCATGGGGCCTAGCCTCCATGGGGCCTAGCCTCCATGGGGCCTAGCCTCCATGGGGCCTAGCCTCCATGGGGCCTAGCCTCCATGGGGCCTAGCCTCCATGGGGCCTAGCCTCCATGGGGCCTAGCCTCCATGGGGCCTAGCCTCCATGGGGCCTAGCCTCCATGGGGCCTAGCCTCCATGGGGCCTAGCCTCCATGGGGCCTAGCCTCCATGGGGCCTAGCCTCCATGGGGCCTAGCCTCCATGGGGCCTAGCCTCCATGGGGCCTAGCCTCCATGGGGCCTAGCCTCCATGGGGCCTAGCCTCCATGGGGCCTAGCCTCCATGGGGCCTAGCCTCCATGGGGCCTAGCCTCCATGGGGCCTAGCCTCCATGGGGCCTAGCCTCCATGGGGCCTAGCCTCCATGGGGCCTAGCCTCCATGGGGCCTAGCCTCCATGGGGCCTAGCCTCCATGGGGCCTAGCCTCCATGGGGCCTAGCCTCCATGGGGCCTAGCCTCCATGGGGCCTAGCCTCCATGGGGCCTAGCCTCCATGGGGCCTAGCCTCCATGGGGCCTAGCCTCCATGGGGCCTAGCCTCCATGGGGCCTAGCCTCCATGGGGCCTAGCCTCCATGGGGCCTAGCCTCCATGGGGCCTAGCCTCCATGGGGCCTAGCCTCCATGGGGCCTAGCCTCCATGGGGCCTAGCCTCCATGGGGCCTAGCCTCCATGGGGCCTAGCCTCCATGGGGCCTAGCCTCCATGGGGCCTAGCCTCCATGGGGCCTAGCCTCCATGGGGCCTAGCCTCCATGGGGCCAAGCCTCCATGGGGCCTAGCATCCATGGGGTTTAGCATCCATGGGGTTTAGCATCCATGAGGCCTAGCATCCATGAGGCCTAGCATCCATGAGGTTGAATCCCCTTGTTTAAATTTTAAGCTTTTAGAAGTTTTTGTGTGTCTGTGTTGTGTGTCTGTATATGGCACAAAATTGTAAACACTCGAGCCCTTCCAAGTATTCTATTATGTGGGGAAATGGCAGATGGAAAGGGAGGGGGAGGGGGATGGGCGGAGTAAATAAAACTCAGATCTTGGTAAGATCTTGGTAATTAAGATCTTGGTAACTACTTAACTACTTAAATACTTTAAAAAATAAAAAAATAATAAAAAACGCAGAGACTGTGCCCATATAGACCACAACCAGTTGGATGACCCTTTACCATTTAAATAAACATGGTAAAGGGTATCTTATGTTTGTTGTCCACATGGGTACAGTGGTTTGTTGTTGTTGTTTTTACAAGACAAATTTATTATTATGACAAATTTATTAGACAAATTTATTATTATTATTATTATTATTTTATTTATTATTATTATTATTGTTGTTGTTGTTGTTGTTATTATTATTATTATTATTATTATTATTAGTCCAAAAAAATGAATTTATCAACAACAAAATGAACAGATATTTAACTGTATTGCATGTCCAAAATATGTTTATAGAAGTGATGATCATTTACCTAATATTTGCCTTGAGCGGTGTTCCCCCCCCCCAATCCATTGGACATAAAATTGTGACAAATTGGACATGTTTTATGAAGTTAGGTATGGGAATGTACACAGACAGATGGTACTA
Organism: Cladorhizidae sp. MBARI D1340-BT2; assembly: GCA_028752905.1. Lineage (NCBI taxonomy): Eukaryota > Metazoa > Porifera > Demospongiae > Poecilosclerida > Cladorhizidae > Cladorhizidae sp. MBARI D1340-BT2. The sequence goes on from JAQNBH010000001.1 coordinate 28,547,742, forward strand.
AATTAAGAAGCGGGTTAGTCGTGGGAATGCATGGGATAGTTTTGAGTCTTCTGGTACTAAAATTATAAATGGACGTGCTATATGCAAGTTATGTGTGGGGGGGGAAAGAAGATATGTTGCTAGATAGATGCAGGATCTCGAAGACTAAAACTCACGGTTTGAACGGCTATTTAAGGCTCCAAGCTTACTACCTTCGCAAATTATACAATGCACACTCGAAGTGTTTTTGTGGTGTGGATCGGCAGACACCATTGATGTTGCTAAGGTGAGTTTTAGCTGAGATATAAGCTTGTGCATTTTGGCCGCCATTTTAAAATAGGGGTCAAACCAAAATATTAGGGAGCACTCCCTATATAGAAGCATGTTTCTGCTTGTACAATTTTACGCAAAAGGATGGGGGTGGGGCATCAGAGTTTGAGGGTTTGTGAAACTATAGGGGAGGGAGAAAACATGCAGAAATTTAATACTCACGCTATTGGGGGGGGGGGGGGGGATCAGATGAAAATTGCTGAGTAGGGGGGTGTATTCCCTCCCATCCACCCCCTAAGGGAGGTCATCATATGATTGCTTATGTCTGTCTGTGTGTGTGTGTGTGTTGTGTGTGTGATGTGTGTGTGTGTAGGACGAAGGTCATGTGCGGAGACTGCACAGGCTGTGTGATGGTGCAGTGAAGCTGGAGTCTTTTGCAGGCTCCAGCAAGGAGACGAACCCTTTCTACCAGAACTACCATGGTGAGAGAACTGTTTCGTAGTTTAGTTTGGTTTAGTTTAGTTTTGTTCGGAGTTCTTTCCTTCCGTAGAAATGCAGTGCATTTTAAGCCACGTAGCGATGCCGGGGAAGGCGTGTGCTGCACTTTACACTGATGTTTGCATCACATGACCAACTTAGAGTTATCCCCGACTGATGTTTACATTAGAGACTGCGTTAGTGTGACACACATTTTAAAATGGTGTAATAGCTAAAAAAATAGAAATTAAATAAAAATTAAACTAATGCTCACGTCTCGGATAAAACTCACTGCAGCAGTTTCTTCCTGCCCGTGTTAGGGGGGGAGAGGGGGAGGGGGCGTGGCGGCTGCTATAAGTTCCAAAACACTTCTAACATGCCTTGAATTGTTTGGGTAATCTGGCAGACCTATTGTGGAATTTGTCTTCAAGGATCTCCTTATAGCTCTCGTGTGTAACTTCATAACAATTTATAGTCTCAGAAAAAATATCCCATTTCCTACAACTAATTTTTTCCTTGCCGGCGGAGAAAATGGCCGCAGTGTTTTGTAAGTGGAATAGGTGACTGTTTGGTTGGTTCACTGGGAGACCTGTTCTTCTCTCTCCTGTGCTACTGTGTCCTAGTCCCGGAAGGAGACTAACTGACCCTTTACCAAGGGGCTGATGGCAATGACAAAGGATAGCTGCAGTGTGTGCTGACACGTGTTCTCCTTGCAGCTATTACCAAGTCCTCGACTGTAGCTGGTGACTTGTGTAGTGAACAAGAAGAAGGTATGGATGGTGAGTGCTGACTTGTAGTAGTGGACAAGAAGATATGGATGGTGTGTGCTGACTTGTAGTAGTGAACAAGAAGAAGGTATGGATGGTGTGTGCTGACTTGTAGTGAACAAGAAGAAGGTATGTATGGTGAGTGCTGACTTGTAGTAGTGAACAAGAAGAAGGTATGGATGGTGAGTGCTGACTTGTAGTAGTGAACAAGAAGAAGGTATGGATGGTGTGTGCTGACTTGTAGTAGTGAACAAGAAGGTATGGATGGTGTGTGCTGACTTGTAGTAGTGAACAAGAAGAAGGTATGGATGGTGTGTGCTGACTTGTAGTAGTGAACAAGAAGAAGGTATGGATGGTGAGTGCTGACTTGTAGTAGTGAACAAGAAGGTATGGATGGTCTGTGCTGACTTGTAGTCGTGAACAATTGTAGTAGTGAACAAGAAGGTATGGATGGTGTGTGCTGACTTGTAGTAGTGAACAAGAAGAAGGTATGGATGGTGAGTGCTGACTTGTAGTAGTGAACAAGAAGGTATGGATGGTGTGTGCTGACTTGTAGTAGTGAACAAGTAGGTATGGATGGTGAGTGCTGACTTGTAGTAGTGAACAAGAAGGTATGGATGGTGTGTGCTGACTTGTAGTAGTGAACAAGAAGGTATGGATCGTGAGTGCTGACTTGTACTAGTGAACAAGAAGGTATGGATGGTGAGTGCTGACTTGTAGAAGTGAACAAGAAGGTATGGATGGTGAGTGGTGACTTGTAGTAGTGAACAAAGGTATGAATGGTGTGTGCTGACTTGTAGTAGTGAACAAGAAGGTATGGATGGTGTGTGCTGACTTGTACTAGTGAACAAGAAGGTATGGATGGTGTGTGCTGACTTGTAGTAGTGAACAAGAAGGTATGGATGGTGAGTGCTGACTTGTAGTAGTGAACAAGAAGGTATGGATGGTGTGTGCTGACTTGTAGTAGTGAACAAGAAGGTATGGATGGTGAGTGCTGACTTGTAGTAGTGAACAAGAAGGTATGGATGGTGTGTGCTGACTTGTAGTAGTGAACAAGAAGGTATGGATGGTGTGTGCTGACTTGTAGTAGTGAACAAGAAGGTATGGATGGTGTGTGCTGACTTGTAGTAGTGAACAAGAAGGTATGGATGGTGTGTGCTGACTTGTAGTAGTGAACAAGAAGGTATGGATGGTGTGTGCTGACTTGTAGTAGTGAACAAGAAGAAAGTATGGATGGTGTGTGCTGACTTGTAGTAGTGGACAAGAAGGTATGGATGGTGTGTGCTGACTTGTAGTAGTGAACAAGAAGGTATGGATGGTGTGTGCTGACTTGTAGTAGTGAACAAGAAGGTATGGATGGTGTGTGCTGACTTGTATTAGTGAACAAGAAGGTGTGGATGGTGTGTGCTGAATTGTATTAGTGAACAAGAAGGTGTGGATGGTGTGTGCTGACTTGTAGTAGTGAACAAGAAGGTATGGATGGTGAGTGCTGACTTGTAGTAGTGAACAAGAAGGTATGGATGGTGTGTGCTGACTTGTAGTAGTGAACAAGAAGAAAGTATGGATGGTGTGTGCTGACTTGTAGTAGTGAACAAGAAGAAAGTATGGATGGTGTGTGCTGACTTGTAGTAGTGGACAAGAAGGTATGGATGGTGTGTGCTGACTTGTAGTAGTGAACAAGAAGGTATGGATGGTGAGTGCTGACTTGTAGTAGTGAACAAGAAGGTGTGGATGGTGTGTGCTGACTTGTAGTAGTGAACAAGAAGGTATGGATGGTGAGTGCTGACTTGTAGTAGTGAACAAGAAGAAGGTATGGATGGTGTGTGCTGACTTGTAGTAGTGGACAAGAAGAAGGTATGGATGGTGTGTGCTGACTTGTAGTAGTGAACAAGTAGGTATGGATGGTGTGTGCTGACTTGTAGTAGTGGACAAGAAGAAGGTTTGGATGGTGTGTGCTGACTTGTAGTAGTGAACAAGAAGGGTATGGATGGTGTGTGCTGACTTGTAGTAGTGAACAAGAAGGTATGGATGGTGAGTGCTGACTTGTAGTAGTGAACAAGAAGAAGGTATGGATGGTGTGTGCTGACTTGTAGTAGTGAACAAGAAGGGTATGGATGGTGTGTGCTGACTTGTAGTAGTGAACAAGAAGGTATGGATGGTGAGTGCTGACTTGTAGTAGTGAACAAGAAGAAGGTATGGATGGTGAGTGCTGACTTGTAGTAGTGAACAAGAAGGTATGGATGGTGTGTGCTGACTTGTAGTAGTGAACAAGAAGGTTTGGATGGTGAGTGCTGACTTGTAGTAGTGAACAAGAAGGTATGGATGGTGTGTGCTGACTTGTAGTAGTGAACAAGAAGGTATGGATGGTGTGTACTGACTTGTAGCAGTGAAGGAGCAACAACAAAAGCAACAAGAAACATGTAGCATGAAACATAAAGCAGCGGCTAGAAACATGAATGGATGCAAGGGTGAACAACTATAAAAGGTGTTCAGCACAGCCGATGATCCTTTACCATTTAATTATGCTGCTTTTTACAATGACATGATTGTAAATGGTACAAGGTCATCAGCTTCTGGTCGGCATGGATACGGTCTTGTTTCCTTTTTTCTGTAGTTTTCCTTTCTGTCAAGTCAATCCCAAATAGTAATTGATTATATCAACACTAGCAGATGTTCCTTTTCCGGCATTTCCCGGGAAAGGGATTCGAAGCCACCATCTCCTACGGCCCATACCATGGTAACTAAGGTGTTCTTCTAATAGAGTATGGCTAGAGACAGCTCAACTAGCTATCTATTCCTCATTCCTGCCCTATTCCTCATTCCTGCCTGGTCCAGACCTCGGGCTTCCTCGCAAACAAACGGCTTGCATTGTCAGAGCTCTAACATCGCTAGTGTAGTTCGTTGATAATGCCGCCATGTTGCGTAATTTGTGAGCTATCATCGGTGAAAAATGCATGTGCAGGTATACCCCTAGACAAAATGGCCGACAGTGGCAAGTGCCATATTTGGAGATGGGGCTTCAAAGAAGGGAGACCCCCACGTCTGAATCTGGAACAAACTTCACAAAAAAACATATGGTCCTCCATATGTTCTGTAGTGAAGAAGTTTCGTCTGGATCCGTTCGGCCCTGCATAGTGGACATACATACAAACATACAGACAGACAGGCTACTGCTGTGTTGAGGTGTGTAGGGTTGTATTGGTGCATCGTCTCCCACCACCTAGCACCACCTAGCACCATTAACTTACTCAGCCAGAACTCGACGTCGTAGCTAGGACATTGGTTAGTCTAACCTGTTATTGAATAGACACCATTCACTACACTGACAGAGTCAGAACTCGAAAAACTCTCTCCACACACCAAGAGGTGAGCTGCCCTTAAATAGGCTGGCTCCACCTCCCATATGCCATGCCCATATACAGATACATCACATCATTATATCTACCAGTCATATCATATAACACATCCCATAAGTCCTTGTTTATTGTTAAGGTTCATGCAAAGTTCAGTGGGAAGGCAAGTATTGACCTCCATGTCAGGGTGTGGCAGCCCTGACATGGCTGAGGAGCCTGGCATTGCCTGGGAAAGGATAGCAGAGGAGCCCGGCATTGCTCGGGAAAGTATAGCAGAGGAGCCCAACATTGCCCGGGAAAGGATAGCATAGGAGCGCGGCATTGCCCGGGAAAGGATAAAATAGGAGCCCAACATTGCCCGGGAAAAGATAGCAGAGGAGCCCGGCATTGCTCGGGAAAGTATAGCAGAGGAGCCCAACATTGCCCGGGAAAGGATAGCAGAGGAGCCCGGCATTGCCCGGGAAAGGATAAAATAGGAGCCCAACATTGCCCGGGAAAGGATAGCAGAGGAGCCTGGCATTACCCGGGAAAGGATAAAATATCTGGCAGAAGAGCCCGGCAATGCCCGGGAAAGGACTGGCAGAGAAGCACAAAATGATCATATGGGAGATTCTCAAGGTTGGGATCTGAAACCACACCAGCCCCCCTCCCCCCCAATTGTCGCCCATCATGTTACTCTCTCAAACTCCTTTAATTAATGTCTGGCTACTTACAACGTTACTTGGGGAAAGAAGAAGATAAACTGTCAGGACAAGTTGAAGGCAGCGGGTGTTGCCCTCTGTAGATCTCGTCATTTCAGCAATTGCGGGATTTTTCTAATAGAGAAGGGCTAGCGGCAGCCTTGCTGGCAAACTGTTTGCATTGGGCGAGGTCTGGTGTGGCTAGCGTGGTTTGTTTGGATCCCTACATGTATGTGGCCATGTTGTGTGCCATCATCTCCAATGTGAAAGGTCCAGGTGCAGGTATATTCCTTAACAAAATGGCTGACTGGCCGACAATGCCAAGTACCGAGGCGTACGATGACGGCTTCTAGTCCAAATCCTCACCAAATGTTAATGAAAACCATCCACACATCCATCTAGTCCTCAGGTAGAGTTTCGTGCACATCCAGCCTTCTATTTGGCTGTGTGTAGCGGACAGACAGACAGAGACTCACAGTATAAATAGCACAGCAGTTGTGTGGTGTGTGTGGTGTGTGTGTATGAGTGTGTTTCAACTTAAGACCCCATTTGTGATCCACGCCAAACTTTGCGTGCTTTTGCACTTGTCGGCGGCCATTTTGTTAGGGATGTACATGTACCTGTGTATGTGTTCCTCACGTCCCCCAATGATAGCACAGAATATGACCAGCAACCTGCTAACTGTTACACTCACTATAATGCAAGCAGTTTGCTGGTGGAGCTCCCTCCTCCAGCCATGCTCTACCACAGTGGCAGAGATGGCGAAGTTTATAGAGAGCAGTGTCATCTTCGACTGGTTCAAATGGAGTGGCCATAATAGAGAGCTAGTAGTATAATAGAGAGCTAATAGTATAATAGAGAGCTAGTAGTATAATAGAGAGCTAGTAGTATAATAGAGAGCTAGTAGTATAATAGAGAGCTAGTAGTATAATAGAGAGCTAGTAGTATAATAGAGAGCTAGTAGTATAATAGAGAGCTAATAGTATAATAGAGAGCTAGTAGTATAATAGAGAGCTAGTAGTATAATAGAGAGCTAGTAGTATAATAGAGAGCTAGTAGTGTAATAGAGAGCTAGTAGCATAATAGAGAGCTAGTAGTATAATAGAGAGCTAGTAGTATAATAGAGAGCTAATAGTATAATAGAGAGCTAATAGTATAATAGAGAGCTAGTAGTATAATAGAGAGCTAGTAGTATAATAGAGAGCTAGTAGTATAATAGAGAGCTAGTAGTATAATAGAGAGCTAATAGTATAATAGAGAGCTAGTAGTATAATAGAGAGCTAGTAGTATAATAGAGAGCTAATAGTATAATAGAGAGCTAGTAGTATAATAGAGAGCTAGTAGTATAATAGAGAGCTAGTAGTATAATAGAGAGCTAATAGTATAATAGAGAGCTAGTAGTATAATAGAGAGCTAGTAGTATAATAGAGAGCTAGTAGTGTAATAGAGAGCTAGTAGTATAATAGAGAGCTAGTAGTATAATAGAGAGCTAGTAGTATAATAGAGAGCTAGTAGTATAATAGAGAGCTAGTAGTATAATAGAGAGCTAGTTGTATAATAGAGAGCTAGTAGTATAATAGAGAGCTAGTAGTGTAATAGAGAGCTAATAGTATAATAGAGAGCTAGTAGTATAATAGAGAGCTATTAGTATAATAGAGAGCTAATAGTATAATAGAGAGCTAGTAGTGTAATAGAGAGCTAGTAGTATAATAGAGAGCTAGTAGTATAATAGAGAGCTAGTAGTATAATAGAGAGCTAGTAGTATAATAGAGAGCTAATAGTATAATAGAGAGCTAGTAGTATAATAGAGAGCTAATAGTGTAATAGAGAGCTAGTAGTATAATAGAGAGCTAGTAGTATAATAGAGAGCTAGTAGTATAATAGAGAGCTAGTAGTATAATAGAGAGCTAGTAGTATAATAGAGAGCTAGTAGTATAATAGAGAGCTAGTAGTATAATAGAGAGCTAGTAGTATAATAGAGAGCTAGTAGTATAATAGAGAGCTAGTAGTATAATAGAGAGCTAGTAGTGTAATAGAGAGCTAGTAGTGTAATAGAGAGCTAATAGTATAATAGAGAGCTAGTAGTATAATAGAGAGCTAGTAGTATAATAGAGAGCTAGTAGTATAATAGAGAGCTAGTAGTATAATAGAGAGCTAGTAGTATAATAGAGAGCTAGTAGTATAATAGAGAGCTAGTAGTATAATAGAGAGCTAGTAGCATAATAGAGAGCTAGTAGCATAATAGAGAGCTAGTAGCATAATAGAGAGCTAGTAGTATAATAGAGAGCTAGTAGTATAATAGAGAGCTAGTAGTGTAATAGAGAGCTAGTAGTATAATAGAGAGCTAGTAGTATAATAGAGAGCTAGTAGTATAATAGAGAGCTAATAGTGTAATAGAGAGCTAGTAGTATAATAGAGAGCTAGTAGTATAATAGAGAGCTAGTAGTATAATAGAGAGCTAGTAGTATAATAGAGAGCTAATAGTGTAATAGAGAGCTAATAGTGTAATAGAGAGCTAGTAGTGTAATAGAGAGCTAGTAGTATAATAGAGAGCTAGTAGTATAATAGAGAGCTAGTAGTATAATAGAGAGCTAGTAGTATAATAGAGAGCTAGTAGTGTAATAGAGAGCTAATAGTATAATAGAGAGCTAGTAGTATAATAGAGAGCTAGTAGTATAATAGAGAGCTAGTAGTGTAATAGAGAGCTAGTAGTGTAATAGAGAGCTAGTAGTGTAATAGAGAGCTAGTAGTGTAATAGAGAGCTAGTAGTGTAATAGAGAGCTAGTAGTATAATAGAGAGCTAGTAGTATAATAGAGAGCTAGTAGTATAATAGAGAGCTAGTAGTATAATAGAGAGCTAGTAGTATAATAGAGAGCTAGTAGTATAATAGAGAGCTAGTAGTATAATAGAGAGCTAATAGTGTAATAGAGAGCTAGTAGTGTAATAGAGAGCTAGTAGTATAATAGAGAGCTAATAGTATAATAGAGAGCTAGTAGTGTAATAGAGAGCTAGTAGTATAATAGAGAGCTAATAGTATAATAGAGAGCTAGTAGTATAATAGAGAGCTAATAGTATAATAGAGAGCTAGTAGTATAATAGAGAGCTAGTAGTGTAATATAGAGCTAGTAGTATAATAGAGAGCTAGTAGTATAATAGAGAGCTAATAGTATAATAGAGAGCTAGTAGTATAATAGAGAGCTAGTAGTATAATAGAGAGCTAGTAGTATAATAGAGAGCTAGTAGTATAATAGAGAGCTAGTAGTATAATAGAGAGCTAGTAGTATAATAGAGAACTAGTAGTGTAATAGAGAGCTAGTAGTATAATAGAGAGCTAGTAGTATAATAGAGAGCTAGTAGTATAATAGAGAGCTAGTAGTATAATAGAGAGCTAGTAGTATAATAGAGAGCTAGTAGTATAATAGAGAACTAGTAGTGTAATAGAGAGCTAGTAGTATAATAGAGAGCTAGTAGTATAATAGAGAGCTAATAGTATAATAGAGAGCTAGTAGTATAATAGAGAGCTAGTAGTATAATAGAGAGCTAGTAGTATAATAGAGAGCTAGTAGTATAATAGAGAGCTAATAGTATAATAGAGAGCTAGTAGTATAATAGAGAGCTAATAGTATAATAGAGAGCTAGCAGTATAATAGAGAGCTAGTAGTATAATAGAGAGCTAGTAGTATAATAGAGAGCTAATAGTGTAATAGAGAGCTAGTAGTGTAATAGAGAGCTAGTAGTATAATAGAGAGCTAATAGTATAATAGAGAGCTAGTAGTATAATAGAGAGCTAGTAGTATAATAGAGAGCTAGTAGTATAATAGAGAGCTAGTTGTATAATAGAGAGCTAGTAGTATAATAGAGAGCTAGTAGTATAATAGAGAGCTAGTAGTATAATAGAGAGCTAGTAGTATAATAGAGAGCTAGTAGTATAATAGAGAGCTAGTAGTATAATAGAGAGCTAGTAGTATAATAGAGAGCTAGTAGTATAATAGAGAGCTAGTAGTATAATAGAGAGCTAATAGTATAATAGAGAGCTAGTAGTGTAATAGAGAGCTAGTAGTATAATAGAGAGCTAGTAGTATAATAGAGAGCTAGTAGTATAATAGAGAGCTAGTAGTATAATAGAGAGCTAGTAGTATAATAGAGAGCTAGTAGTATAATAGAGAGCTAGTAGTATAATAGAGAGCTAGTAGTATAATAGAGAGCTAATAGTATAATAGAGAGCTAGTAGTGTAATAGAGAGCTAGTAGTATAATAGAGAGCTAGTAGTGTAATAGAGAGCTAGTAGTATAATAGAGAGATAGTAGTATAATAGAGAGCTAGTAGTGTAATAGAGAGCTAATAGTATAATAGAGAGCTAGTAGTATAATAGAGAGCTAGTAGTATAATAGAGAGCTAGTAGTATAATAGAGAGCTAGTAGTATAATAGAGAGCTAGTAGTATAATAGAGAGCTAATAGTATAATAGAGAGCTAGTAGTATAATAGAGAGCTAGTAGTATAATAGAGAGCTAATAGTATAATAGAGAGCTAATAGTATAATGGAGAGCTAGTAGTATAATAGAGAGCTAGTAGTATAATAGAGAGCTAATAGTATAATAGAGAGCTAGTAGTATAATAGAGAGCTAGTAGTATAATAGAGAGCTAGTAGTATAATAGAGAGCTAGTAGTGTAATAGAGAGCTAGTAGTATAATAGAGAGCTAGTAGTATAATAGAGAGCTAGTAGTATAATAGAGAGCTAATAGTATAATAGAGAGCTAGTAGTATAATAGAGAGCTAGTAGAGCTAGCAGTAGGGGCCACTGGATGCAACACCCACTTTAAACTTGAAACAGCGACTTTAACACGACAAAAAGCAGAAGAAGAAGAAGAAGAGGAGGCTGGTGAGGTTGCAGGCCCCAACCTTGAGAATGTCTGCATATCACAGGGTCAGCTCTGTGCTGGTTGGCTGTTCAAGAGTTGCATGAGAACAACAAGATCTTCATGTCCCACACTACCAAATGAAAAAACAAAGGACACTGTCTATCCGAGCTACCAGCAAGTGCCCAAGTACCCAGGGTCATCATTGTGGTGCAGCAAGGCTCACTGCAAGGCACCTGGTCCAAATGCTTCACCGGAATCGTTTTCATCAACTACAAACTTTGACACTTGTGATGAATGACGACCTTTTCTTGCTCTTGTGATGAATGATGACCTCTTCTTGCTTTTGTGATGAATGACGACCTCTTCTTGCTTTTGTGATGAATGACGACCTCTTCTTGCTTTTGTGATGAATGACGACCTCTTCTTGCTCTTGTGATGGATGATGACCTCTTCTTGCTCTTGTGATGGATGACGACCTCTTCTTGCTCTTGTGATGAATGATGACCTCTTCCTGCACTTGTGATGAATGAGGACCTCTTCTTGCTTTTGTGATGAATGACGACCTCTTCTTGCTCTTGTGATGAATGATGACCTTTTCTTGCTCTTGTGATGAATGATGACCTCTTCCTGCACTTGTGATGAATGACGACCTCTTCTTGCTCTTGTGATGAATGACGACCTCTTCTTGCTTTTGTGATGGATGATGACCTCTTCTTGCTCTTGTGATGAATGATGACCTCTTCTTGCTCTTGTGATGAATGATGACCTCTTCTTGCTCTTGTGATGAATGATGACCTTTTCTTGCTCTTGTGATGAATGACGACCTCTTCTTGCTCTTGTGATGGATGATGACCTCTTCATGCTCTTGTGATGAATGACGACCTCTTCTTGCTCTTGTGATGAATGACGACCTCTTCTTGCTCTTGTGATGAATGATGACCTCTTCTTGCACTTGTGATGAATGATGACCTCTTCTTGCTCTTGTGTTGTTCAACCTTGTGTTGCAGGGAATCATGTTGTTCAACCTTGTGTTGCAGGGAATCATGTTGTTCAACCTTGTGTTGCAGGGAATCATGTTGTTCAACCTTGTGTTGCAGGGCACATGTTGTTTATCAACCTTGTGTTGCAGGGCACATGGTGTTCAACCTTGTGTTACAGGGCACATGTTGTTCGACCTTATGTTGCAGGGCATCATGTTGTTCAACCTTGTGTTGCAGGGCACATGCTGTTCAACCTTGTGTTGCAGGGCATATGTTGTTCAACCTTGTGTTGCAGGGCACATGTTGTTCAACCTTGTGTTGCAGGGCATCATGTTGTTCAACCTTGTGTTGCAGGGCATCATGTTGTTCAACCTTGTGTTGCAGGGCACATGTTGTTCAACCTTGTATTGCAGGGCATATGTTGTTCAACCTTGTGTTGCAGGGCATCATGTTGTTCAACCTTGTGTTGCAGGGAATCATGTTGTTCAACCTTGTGTTGCAGGGCACATGTTGTTCAACCTTGTGTTGCAGGGAATTATGTTGTTCAACCTTGTGTTGCATGGCATCATGTTGTTCAACCTTGTGTTGCAGGGAATCATGTTGTTCAACCTTGTGTTGCAGGGAATCATGTTGTTCAACCTTGTGTTGCAGGGCACATGTTGATTATCAACCTTGTGTTGCAGGGCACATGTTGTTCAACCTTGTGTTACAGGGCACATGTTGTTCGACCTTATGTTGCAGGGCATCATGTTGTTCAACATTGTGTTGCAGGGCACATGTTGTTCAACCTTGTGTTGCAGGGCATATGTTGTTCAACCTTGTGTTGCAGGGCACATGTTGTTCAACCTTGTGTTGCAGGGAATCATGTTGTTTATCAACCTTGTGTTGCAGGGCACATGTTGTTCAACCTTGTGTTGCAGGGCACATGTTGTTCAACCTTGCACCAGCTCAGAATGTTTAAAGAGTACATAAATACATGCCCCTCCCCCATACCACAATCCAAGCCATTACATCATCATGATGACATCATGTACAGGTCAGTACTGTAATAGACCTTCAGCTATGCTAGGGCTACAATGGCTAGAGCAATGCAATCTAACATTGCTAGGATTTCAAGCTTAAATAATGTACAGGTCAGTATTGTATTAGGTCTCCAGCTATGCTAGGGCTAGGACAATGGCTAGAGCAATGCAATCTAACAATGCTAGGATTTCAAGCTTAAATAATGTACAGGTCAGTACTGTATTAGGTCTCCAGCTATGCTAGGGCTGGTACCTAGAGCAATGCAATCTAACAATGCTAGGATTTTCGCATTTGTCTCAACTAGTATGTACACTGGACAAAACTCCATTCTGAGTTCTGTGCCACACAATATGCAATGCCCTGTGTCTAGAACCAACACTGTATAGGGGAGGGTCATTTACAGCGTGGGGACCTCCCCCAGATTGGACTTACTCATTTTAGTTTTTAAGGCAGTGTGGACCCGCAAGAACCATGTGTGTGTGCGTACATGTGTGCACATGCACTTGTGTGTGTTTGTGTGTGCATGTGCTAAACCTATAGATGCCTTAAAATGGTAAAATAAAGGGGAAACAAAATAAACATCATTACTACAACAAATAGTACTCTTCATTTCTCTCTGTTTGCATGTGAAATCTTTGTAGCACTGTGAGGTAGGTATGTAGGATGATGGTGCTGGTGGTTAGGCCAGTGCAAGATGGTCCCTACTTCTGTCTGCTCTCACCGTGGAGCCTCCTGCTTCAGATCCCTGCAGAGCCCAAGGTGAATCGTTGCTGGGTATCATCCTGCAGAACTCCGGAGTGGGAGGATAGACAGTGTCCTTTGTTTTTTCATTTGGTGGTGTGGGACATGAAGATCTTGTTCTCATGCAACTCTTGAAAAGCCAAACCAGTGCAGAGCTGACCATGTGAGACACAGACATTCTCAAGGTTGGGACCTGCAATCTCACCAGCTTCTTCTGCTTTTTGTCATGTTAAAGTCGCTGCAGGAATGTGTTTCAAGTTTAAAGTGGGTGTGGCATCCAATGGCCCCTAAACACACCCACACAGACAGATATAATATTAGCTCTCTATTATACTACTAGCTCTCTATTATACTATTAGCTCTCTATTATACCATTAGCTCTCTATTATACTACTAGCTCTCTATTATACTACTAGCTCTCTATTATACTACTAGCTCTCTATTATACTACTAGCTCTCTATTATACTATTAGCTCTCTATTATACTACTAGCTCTCTATTATACTACTAGCTCTCTATTATACTACTAGCTCTCTATTATACTACTAGCTCTCTATTATACTATTAGCTCTCTATTATACTACTAGCTCTCTATTATACTACTAGCTCTCTATTATACTACTAGCTCTCTATTATACTACTAGCTCTCTATTATACTACTAGCTCTCTATTACACTACTAGCTCTCTATTATACTACTAGCTCTCTATTATACTACTAGCTCTCTATTATACTATTAGCTCTCTATTATACTACTAGCTCTCTATTACACTACTAGCTCTCTATTATACTACTAGCTCTCTATTATACTACTAGCTCTCTATTATACTATTAGCTCTCTATTATACTACTAGCTCTCTATTATACTACTAGCTCTCTATTATACTACTAGCTCTCTATTATACTACTAGCTCTCTATTATACTACTAGCTCTCTATTATACTACTAGCTCTCTATTATACTACTAGCTCTCTATTATACTACTAGCTCTCTATTATACTACTAGCTCTCTATTACACTACTAGCTCTCTATTATACTACTAGCTCTCTATTATACTATTAGCTCTCTATTACACTACTAGCTCTCTATTATACTACTAGCTCTCTATTACACTACTAGCTCTCTATTATACTACTAGCTCTCTATTATACTACTAGCTCTCTATTATACTACTAGCTCTCTATTATACTACTAGCTCTCTATTACACTACTAGCTCTCTATTATACTACTAGCTCTCTATTATACTACTAGCTCTCTATTATACTACTAGCTCTCTATTATACTACTAGCTCTCTATTATACTATTAGCTCTCTATTATACTACTAGCTCTCTATTATACTACTAGCTCTCTATTATACTACTAGCTCTCTATTATACTACTAGCTCTCTATTATACTACTAGCTCTCTATTATACTACTAGCTCTCTATTATACTACTAGCTCTCTATTATACTACTAGCTCTCTATTATACTACTAGCTCTCTATTATACTACTAGCTCTCTATTATACTACTAGCTCTCTATTACACTACTAGCTCTCTATTACACTACTAGCTCTCTATTATACTACTAGCTCTCTATTATACTACTAGCTCTCTATTATACTACTAGCTCTCTATTATACTACTAGCTCTCTATTATACTATTAGCTCTCTATTATACTACTAGCTCTCTATTATACTATTAGCTCTCTATTATACTACTAGCTCTCTATTATACTATTAGCTCTCTATTATACTATTAGCTCTCTATTATACTACTAGCTCTCTATTATACTACTAGCTCTCTATTATACTACTAGCTCTCTATTATACTATTAGCTCTCTATTATACTACTAGCTCTCTATTATACTATTAGCTCTCTATTATACTACTAGCTCTCTATTACACTACTAGCTCTCTATTATACTACTAGCTCTCTATTATACTATTAGCTCTCTATTATACTACTAGCTCTCTATTATACTACTAGCTCTCTATTACACTACTAGCTCTCTATTATACTATTAGCTCTCTATTATACTACTAGCTCTCTATTATACTACTAGCTCTCTATTATACTATTAGCTCTCTATTATACTACTAGCTCTCTATTATACTACTAGCTCTCTATTATACTACTAGCTCTCTATTATACTACTAGCTCTCTATTACACTATTAGCTCTCTATTATACTGCTAGCTCTCTATTATACTACTAGCTCTCTATTATACTACTAGCTCTCTATTATACTACTAGCTCTCTATTATACTACTAGCTCTCTATTATACTACTAGCTCTCTATTATACTACTAGCTCTCTATTATACTACTAGCTCTCTATTATACTACTAGCTCTCTATTATACTACTAGCTCTCTATTATACTACTAGCTCTCTATTATACTACTAGCTCTCTATTATACTACTAGCTCTCTATTATACTACTAGCTCTCTATTATACTATTAGCTCTCTATTATACTACTAGCTCTCTATTATACTACTAGCTCTCTATTATACTACTAGCTCTCTATTACACTACTAGCTCTCTATTATACTACTAGCTCTCTATTATACTACTAGCTCTCTATTATACTACTAGCAGCTTCTTAGTATCATAGACAGTGACTTGGATAGCTTCTTAGTATCATAGGCAGTGACTTGGGCAGCTTCTTAGTATCATAGTGTACTAGCACTCTCTATATAGGGAAGTGTACTAGCACTCTCTATATAGGGAAGTGTACTAGCACTCTCTATATAGGGAAGTGTGGCAGCACTCTCTATATTGGGAAGTGTGGCAGCACTCTCTATATAGGGAAGTGTACTAGCAGCTTCTTAGTATCATAGACAGTGACTTGGATAGCTTCTTAGTATCATAGGCAGTGACTTGGGCAGCTTCTTAGTATCATAGACAGTGACTTGGGCAGCTTCTTAGTATCATAGACAGTGACTTGGATAGCTTCTTAGTATCATAGACAGTGACTTGGGCAGCTTCTTAGTATCATAGACAGTGACTTGGGCAGCTTCTTAGTATCTTAGACAGTGACTTGGGCAGCTTCTTAGTATCATAGACAGTGACTTGGGTAGCTTCTTAGTATCATAGACAGTGACTTGGGCAGCTTCTTAGTATCATAGACAGTGACTTGGGCAGCTTCTTAGTATCATAGACAGTGACTTGGGTAGCTTCTTAGTATCATAGACAGTGACTTGGGCAGCTTCTTAGTATCATAGACAGTGACTTGGGCAGCTTCTTAGTATCATAGACAGTGACTTGGGTAGCTTCTTAGTATCATAGACAGTGACTTGGGCAGCTTCTTAGTATCATAGACAGTGACTTGGGCAGCTTCTTAGTATCATAGACAGTGACTTGGGTAGCTTCTTAGTATCATAGACAGTGACTTGGGCAGCTTCTTAGTATCATAGACAGTGACTTGGGCAGCTTCTTAGTATCATAGACAGTGACTTGGGCAGCTTCTTAGTATCATAGACAGTGACTTGGGCAGCTTCTTAGTATCATAGACAGTGACTTGGGTAGCTTCTTAGTATCATAGACAGTGACTTGGGCAGCTTCTTAGTATCATAGACAGTGACTTGGATAGCTTCTTAGTATCATAGACAGTGACTTGGGCAGCTTCTTAGTATCATAGACAGTGACTTGGACAGCTTCTTAGTATCATAGACAGTGACTTGGATAGCTTCTTAGTATCATAGACAGTGACTTGGGCAGCTTCTTAGTATCATAGACAGTGACTTGGGCAGCTTCTTAGTATCATAGACAGTGACTTGGGCAGCTTCTTAGTATCATAGACAGTGACTTGGATAGCTTCTTAGTATCATAGACAGTGACTTGGGCAGCTTCTTAGTATCATAGACAGTGACTTGGATAGCTTCTTAGTATCATAGACAGTGACTTGGGCAGCTTCTTAGTATCATAGACAGTGACTTGGGTAGCTTCTTAGTATCATAGACAGTGACTTGGGCAGCTTCTTAGTATCATAGACAGTGACTTGGGCAGCTTCTTAGTATCATAGACAGTGACTTGGGTAGCTTCTTAGTATCATAGACAGTGACTTGGGCAGCTTCTTAGTATCATAGACAGTGACTTGGGCAGCTTCTTAGTATCATAGACAGTGACTTGGGCAGCTTCTTAGTATCATAGACAGTGACTTGGGCAGCTTCTTAGTATCATAGACAGTGACTTGGGTAGCTTCTTAGTATCATAGACAGTGACTTGGGCAGCTTCTTAGTATCATAGACAGTGACTTGGATAGCTTCTTAGTATCATAGACAGTGACTTGGGCAGCTTCTTAGTATCATAGACAGTGACTTGGACAGCTTCTTAGTATCATAGACAGTGACTTGGATAGCTTCTTAGTATCATAGACAGTGACTTGGGCAGCTTCTTAGTATCATAGACAGTGACTTGGGCAGCTTCTTAGTATCATAGACAGTGACTTGGGCAGCTTCTTAGTATCATAGGCAGTGACTTGGGCAGCTTCTTAGTATCATAGACAGTGACTTGGGCAGCTTCTTAGTATCATAGACAAGTGACTTGGGCAGCTTCTTAGTATCATAGACAGTGACTTGGGCAGCTTCTTAGTATCATAGACAGTGACTTGGGCAGCTTCTTAGTATCATAGACAGTGACTTGGGCAGCTTCTTAGTATCATAGACAGTGACTTGGGCAGCGTTCTTAGTATCATAGACAGTGACTTGGGCAGCTTCTTAGTATCATAGACAGTGACTTGGGCAGCTTCTTAGTATCATAGACAGTGACTTGGGCAGCTTCTTAGTATCATAGACAGTGACTTGGGCAGCTTCTTAGTATCATAGACAGTGACTTGGGCAGCTTCTTAGTATCATAGACAGTGACTTGGGCAGCTTCTTAGTATCATAGACAGTGACTTGGGCAGCTTCTTAGTATCATAGACAGTGACTTGGGTAGCTTCTTAGTATCATAGACAGTGACTTGGGCAGCTTCTTAGTATCATAGTCAGTGACTTGGGTAGCTTCTTAGTATCATAGACAGTGACTTGGGCAGCTTCTTAGTATCATAGACAGTGACTTGGGCAGCTTCTTAGTATCATAGACAGTGACTTGGGCAGCTTCTTAGTATCATAGACAGTGACTTGGTAGCTTCTTAGTATCATAGACAGTGACTTGGGTAGCTTCTTAGTATCATAGACAGTGACTTGGGGCAGCTTCTTAGTATCATAGACAGTGACTTGGGTAGCTTCTTAGTATCATAGACAGTGACTTGGGTAGCTTCTTAGTATCATAGACAGTGACTTGGTAGCTTCTTAGTATCATAGACAGTGACTTGGGTAGCTTCTTAGTATCATAGACAGTGACTTGGGTAGCTTCTTAGTATCATAGACAGTGACTTGGGCAGCTTCTTAGTATCATAGACAGTGACTTGGGCAGCTTCTTAGTATCATAGACAGTGACTTGGGCAGCTTCTTAGTATCATAGACAGTGACTTGGGTAGCTTCTTAGTATCATAGACAGTGACTTGGGTAGCTTCTTAGTATCATAGACAGTGACTTGGGCAGCTTCTTAGTATCATAGACAGTGACTTGGGCAGCTTCTTAGTATCATAGACAGTGACTTGGGCAGCTTCTAGTATCATAGACAGTGACTTGGGCAGCTTCTTAGTATCACAGACAGTGACTTGGGTAGCTTCTTATTAGTATCATAGACAGTGACTTGGTAGCTTCTTAGTATCATAGACAGTGACTTGGGCAGCTTCTTAGTATCATAGACAGTGACTTGGCAGCTTCTTAGTATCATAGACAGTGACTTGGGCAGCTTCTTAGTATCATAAGACAGTGACTTGGATAGCTTCTTAGTATCATAGACAGTGACTTGGGCAGCTTCTTAGTATCACAGACAGTGACTTGGGTAGCTTCTTTAGTATCATAGACAGTGACTTGGGTAGCTTCTTAGTATCATAGACAGTGACTTGGGCAGCTTCTTAGTATCATAGACAGTGACTTGGGCAGCTTCTTAGTATCATAGACAGTGACTTGGGCAGCTTCTTAGTATCATAGACAGTGACTTGGATAGCTTCTTAGTATCATAGACAGTGACTTGGGCAGCTTCTTAGTATCATAGACAGTGACTTGGGCAGCTTCTTAGTAGTATCATAGACAGTGACTTGGGCAGCTTCTTAGTATCATAGACAGTGACTTGGGTAGCTTCTTAGTATCATAGACAGTGACTTGGGCAGCTTCTTAGTATCATAGACAGTGACTTGGTAGCTTCTTAGTATCATAGACAGTGACTTGGGCAGCTTCTTAGTATCATAGACAGTGACTTGGGCAGCTTCTTAGTATCATAGACAGTGACTTGGGCAGCTTCTTAGTATCATAGACAGTGACTTGGGCAGCTTCTTAGTATCATAGACAGTGACTTGGGCAGCTTCTTAGTATCATAGACAGTGACTTGGGTAGCTTCTTAGTATCATAGACAGTGACTTGGGCAGCTTCTTAGTATCATAGACAGTGACTTGGGCAGCTTCTTAGTATCATAGACAGTGACTTGGGCAGCTTCTTAGTATCATAGACAGTGACTTGGCAGCTTCTTAGTATCATAGACAGTGACTTGGGTAGCTTCTTAGTATCATAGACAGTGGACTTGGGTAGCTTCTTAGTATCATAGACATTGACTTGGGCAGCTTCTTAGTATCATAGACAGTGACTTGGGCAGCTTCTTAGTATCATAGACAGTGACTTGGGCAGCTTCTTAGTATCATAGACAGTGACTTGGGTAGCTTCTTAGTATCATAGACAGTGACTTGGGCAGCTTCTTAGTATCATAGACAGTGACTTGGGCAGCTTCTTAGTATCATAGACAGTGACTTGGGCAGCTTCTTAGTATCATAGACAGTGACTTGGGCAGCTTCTTAGTATCATAGACAGTGACTTGGGCAGCTTCTTAGTATCATAGACAGTGACTTGGGTAGCTTCTTAGTATCATAGTCAGTGACTTGGGCAGCTTCTTAGTATCATAGACAGTGACTTGGGCAGCTTCTTAGTATCATAGACAGTGACTTGGGTAGCTTCTTAGTATCATAGACAGTGACTTGGGCAGCTTCTTAGTATCATAGACAGTGACTTGGGCAGCTTCTTAGTATCATAGACAGTGACTTGGGCAGCTTCTTAGTATCACTAGACAGTGACTTGGGTAGCTTCTTAGTATCATAGACTGTGACTTGGGCAGCTTCTTAGTATCATAGACAGTGACTTGGGCAGCTTCTTAGTATCATAGACTGTGACTTGGCAGCTTCTTAGTATCATAGACAGTGACTTGGGCAGCTTCTTAGTATCATAGACAGTGACTTGGATAGCTTCTTAGTATCATAGACAGTGACTTGGGCAGCTTCTTAGTATCATAGACAGTGACTTGGGCAGCTTCTTAGTATCATAGACTGTGACTTGGGCAGCTTCTTAGTATCATAGACAGTGACTTGGGCAGCTTCTTAGTATCATAGACAGTGACTTGGGATAGCTTCTTAGTATCATAGACAGTGACTTGGGCAGCTTCTTAGTATCATAGACAGTGACTTGGGCAGCTTCTTAGTATCATAGACAGTGACTTGGGCAGCTTCTTAGTATCATAGACAGTGACTTGGGCAGCTTCTTAGTATCATAGACAGTGACTTGGGTAGCTTCTTAGTATCATAGACAGTGACTTGGCAGCTTCTTAGTATCATAGACAGTGACTTGGGCAGCTTCTTAGTATCACAGACAGTGACTTGGGTAGCTTCTTAGTATCATAGACAGTGACTTGGGCAGCTTCTTAGTATCATAGACAGTGACTTGGGCAGCTTCTTAGTATCATAGACAGTGACTTGGGTAGCTTCTTAGTATCATAGACAGTGACTTGGGATAGCTTCTTAGTATCATAGACAGTGACTTGGGCAGCTTCTTAGTATCATAGACAGTGACTTGGGCAGCTTTCTTAGTATCATAGACAGTGACTTGGGCAGCTTCTTAGTATCATAGACAGTGACTTGGGCAGCTTCTTAGTATCATAGACAGTGACTTGGGAATAGCTTCTTAGTATCATAGACAGTGACTTGGGCAGCTTCTTAGTATCATAGACAGTGACTTGGGCAGCTTCTTAGTATCATAGGCAGTGACTTGGGCAGCTTCTTAGTATCATAGTCAGTGACTTGGGTAAGCTTCTTAGTATCATAGACAGTGACTTGGCAGCTTCTTAGTATCATAGACAGTGACTTGGGCAGCTTCTTAGTATCATAGACAGTGACTTGGGCAGCTTCTTAGTATCATAGACAGTGACTTGGCAGCTTCTTAGTATCATAGACAGTGACTTGGGCAGCTTCTTAGTATCATAGACAGTGACTTGGAGAGCTTCTTAGTATCATAGACAGTGACTTGGGCAGCTTCTTAGTATCATAGACAGTGACTTGGGCAGCTTCTTAGTATCATAGACAGTGACTTGGGTCAGCTTCTTAGTATCATAGTCAGTGACTTGGGTAGCTTCTTAGTATCATAGACAGTGACTTGGGCAGCTTCTTAGTATCATAGACAGTGACTTGGGTAGCTTCTTAGTATCATAGACAGTGACTTGGGCAGCTTCTTAGTATCATAGACAGTGACTTGGGCAGCTTCTTAGTATCATAGACAGTGACTTGGAATAGCTTCTTAGTATCATAGACAGTGACTTGGGCAGCTTCTTAGTATCATAGACAGTGACTTGGGCAGCTTCTTAGTATCATAGACAGTGACTTGGGTAGCTTCTTAGTATCATAGACAGTGACTTGGGCAGCTTCTTAGTATCATAGACAGTGACTTGGGCAGCTTCTTAGTATCATAGACAGTGACTTGGGTAGCTTCTTAGTATCATAGACAGTGACTTGGGCAGCTTCTTAGTATCATAGACAGTGACTTGGGATAGCTTCTTAGTATCATAGACAGTGACTTGGGCAGCTTCTTAGTATCATAGACAGTGACTTGGGCAGCTTCTTAGTATCATAGACAGTGACTTGGGCTAGCTTCTTAGTATCATAGGCAGTGACTTGGGCAGCTTCTTAGTATCATAGACAGTGACTTGGGCAGCTTCTTAGTATCATAGACAGTGACTTGGGCAGCTTCTTAGTATCATAGACAGTGACTTGGCAGCTTCTTAGTATCATAGACAGTGACTTGGGCAGCTTCTTAGTATCATAGGCAGTGACTTGGGCAGCTTCTTAGTATCATAGACAGTGACTTGGCAGCTTCTTAGTATCATAGACAGTGACTTGGGCAGCTTCTTAGTATCATAGACAGTGACTTGGGTAGCTTCTTAGTATCATAGACAGTGACTTGGGCAGCTTCTTAGTATCATAGACAGTGACTTGGGCAGCTTCTTAGTATCATAGTCAGTGACTTGGGCAGCTTCTTAGTATCATAGACAGTGACTTGGGCAGCTTCTTAGTATCATAGACAGTGACTTGGGCAGCTTCTTAGTATCATAGACAGTGACTTGGGCAGCTTCTTAGTATCATAGACAGTGACTTGGCAGCTTCTTAGTATCATAGACAGTGACTTGGGCAGCTTCTTAGTATCATAGACAGTGACTTGGGCAGCTTCTTAGTATCATAGACAGTGACTTGGATAGCTTCTTAGTATCATAGACAGTGACTTGGGCAGCTTCTTAGTATCATAGACAGTGACTTGGGCAGCTTCTTAGTATCATAGACAGTGACTTGGGCAGCTTCTTAGTATCATAGACAGTGACTTGGGCAGCTTCTTAGTATCATAGACAGTGACTTGGGCAGCTTCTTAGTATCATAGACAGTGACTTGGGTAGCTTCTTAGTATCATAGACAGTGACTTGGGCAGCTTCTTAGTATCATAGACAGTGACTTGGCAGCTTCTTAGTATCATAGACAGTGACTTGGGCAGCTTCTTAGTATCATAGACAGTGACTTGGGCAGCTTCTTAGTATCATAGACAGTGACTTGGGCAGCTTCTTAGTATCATAGACAGTGACTTGGGCAGCTTCTTAGTATCATAGACAGTGACTTGGGCAGCTTCTTAGTATCATAGACAGTGACTTGGGTAGCTTCTAGTATCATAGACAGTGACTTGGGCAGCTTCTTAGTATCATAGACAGTGACTTGGCAGCTTCTTAGTATCATAGACAGTGACTTGGGCAGCTTCTTAGTATCATAGACAGTGACTTGGGCAGCTTCTTAGTATCATAGACAGTGACTTGGGCAGCTTCTTAGTATCATAGACAGTGACTTGGGCAGCTTCTTAGTATCATAGACAGTGACTTGGGCAGCTTCTTAGTATCATAGACAGTGACTTGGGCAGCTTCTTAGTATCATAGACAGTGACTTGGGCAGCTTCTTAGTATCATAGACAGTGACTTGGGCAGCTTCTTAGTATCATAGACAGTGACTTGGCAGCTTCTTAGTATCATAGACAGTGACTTGGGCAGCTTCTTAGTATCATAGACAGTGACTTGGGCAGCTTCTTAGTATCATAGACAGTGACTTGGGCAGCTTCTTAGTATCATAGACAGTGACTTGGGCAGCTTCTTAGTATCATAGACAGTGACTTGGGCAGCTTCTTAGTATCATAGACAGTGACTTGGGCAGCTTCTTAGTATCATAGACAGTGACTTGGGCAGCTTCTTAGTATCATAGACAGTGACTTGGGCAGCTTCTTAGTATCATAGACAGTGACTTGGCTAGCTTCTTAGTATCATAGACAGTGACTTGGGCAGCTTCTTAGTATCATAGACAGTGACTTGGGCAGCTTCTTAGTATCATAGACAGTGACTTGGCAGCTTCTTAGTATCATAGACAGTGACTTGGGCAGCTTCTTAGTATCATAGACAGTGACTTGGGCAGCTTCTTAGTATCATAGACAGTGACTTGGGCAGCTTCTTAGTATCATAGACATGTGACTTGGGCAGCTTCTTAGTATCATAGACAGTGACTTGGGCAGCTTCTTAGTATCATAGACAGTGACTTGGGCTAGCTTCTTAGTATCATAGACAGTGACTTGGGCAGCTTCTTAGTATCATAGACAGTGACTTGGGCAGCTTCTTAGTATCATAGACAGTGACTTGGGCAGCTTCTTAGTATCATAGACAGTGACTTGGGCAGCTTCTTAGTATCATAGACAGTGACTTGGGCAGCTTCTTAGTATCATAGACAGTGACTTGGGCTAGCTTCTTAGTATCATAGACAGTGACTTGGGCAGCTTCTTAGTATCATAGACAGTGACTTGGGCAGCTTCTTAGTATCATAGACAGTGACTTGGGCAGCTTCTTAGTATCATAGACAGTGACTTGGCAGCTTCTTAGTATCATAGACAGTGACTTGGGCAGCTTCTTAGTATCATAGACAGTGACTTGGGCAGCTTCTTAGTATCATAGACAGTGACTTGGGCAGCTTCTTAGTATCATAGACAGTGACTTGGCAGCTTCTTAGTATCATAGACAGTGACTTGGATAGCTTCTTAGTATCATAGACAGTGACTTGGGATAGCTTCTTAGTATCATAGACAGTGACTTGGGCAGCTTCTTAGTATCATAGACAGTGACTTGGGCTAGCTTCTTAGTATCATAGACAGTGACTTGGGCAGCTTCTTAGTATCATAGACAGTGACTTGGGCAGCTTCTTAGTATCATAGACAGTGACTTGGGCAGCTTCTTAGTATCATAGACAGTGACTTGGCAGCTTCTTAGTATCATAGACAGTGACTTGGGCAGCTTCTTAGTATCATAGACAGTGACTTGGGCAGCTTCTTAGTATCATAGACAGTGACTTGGGCAGCTTCTTAGTATCATAGACAGTGACTTGGGCAAGCTTCTTAGTATCATAGACAGTGACTTGGGCTGCTTCTTAGTATCATAGACAGTGACTTGGGCAGCTTCTTAGTATCATAGACAGTGACTTGGGAAGCTTCTTAGTATCATAGACAGTGACTTGGGCAGCTTCTTAGTATCATAGACAGTGACTTGAGTAGCTTCTAGTATCATAGACAGTGACTTGGGGCAGCTTCTTAGTATCATAGACAGTGACTTGGGCAGCTTCTTAGTATCATAGACAGTGACTTGGGCAGCTTCTTAGTATCATAGACAGTGACTTGGGCAGCTTCTTAGTATCATAGACAGTGACTTGGGCAGCTTCTTAGATCATAGACAGTGACTTGGGCAGCTTCTTAGTATCATAGACAGTGACTTGGGCAGCTTCTTAGTATCATAGACAGTGACTTGGGCAGCTTCTTAGTATCATAGACAGTGACTTGGGATAGCTTCTTAGTATCATAGACAGTGACTTGGGCAGCTTCTTAGTATCATAGACAGTGACTTGGGCAGCTTCTTAGTATCATAGGCAGTGACTTGGCAGCTTCTTAGTATCATAGACAGTGACTTGGGCAGCTTCTTAGTATCATAGACAGTGACTTGGGCAGCTTCTTAGTATCATAGACAGTGACTTGGGCAGCTTCTTAGTATCTTAGTCAGTGACTTGGGTAGCTTCTTAGTATCATAGACAGTGACTTGGGCAGCTTCTTAGTATCATAGGAACAGTGACTTGGGCAGCTTCTTAGTTATCATAGACAGTGA